>PNEQ01000340.1:17289-29178 GCA_003012365.1 Medauroidea extradentata
GGTTCTCATGTGGATGAAAGTACGTACTAATAATTATTGGTTGTTGAAACCAGATGTGGCTTATATATAATATTTAGGTCAAAACCAGTAAGAGTTCATGTATGTTTTAAGGCACCTTTCCACAGAATTATTATGCTACACCACAGTACACAACACCCATATTATTTTACTCTGTAGTACCTTAAGTAAAGTGTGCACAACGTAGTCTAGCTTTGCGCAAAGTAAGTCAAGTTGTCGCACTTCCGTAACTGCATTGATAAAAAAAAAACTGATTTAAAATTTAGGTTTTGTATTTATTACCAACAAATTTTTCCTTCACATACTCCTTTTGACTATCTGGATGTTTAGATTACCATGATTGGCAATTTAAATAAATGACATATGATTCAATAAGATAATTTCCTACACAACAAATACTGTAAATTAATTATTAAAAACACAAACCAATACAAAAATTAATTCGCACAATTTACCGTCAGCCCATCGAGGTAAGTGCACATCTCCAATCTTGGTGCCATCATGACGGTAGCCAAAATTTATTCCATACCCATTAACCAAAAAATCACCAGCTTGTTGAGTATCATAGAATGCTGGGATCAATTCCTTGAAGTCAGACATATTCGTCATCACATTTTTCCACACATCTGGAATGCTGAAAATAACAACAAAGTTAGTAAAACTATTGCCTTAAATAGCATTCACTTGTAAAAATAATTACATTCTTGTTCAATAGTACAATTACTTTAAGCAGACAATTCATCTATGTTTTTACAGAAACCAAAGTACAGTCAACTCTCGATTATCCGGCTGCGGATTATCCGATTTGCTGGTTAACCGGCGGCTTTTTAAATATACGAATACATATTAAAAAATCGGCCAAAAATACGTGTTTGTACGCTGTGTTGCGTTTCTAGTTGTGAGAACTGTACTCCACGTGGCAGGCGCCAACTCATCCCATCCCTCCCCACCCGTCCTCTCACCTACTCTAACGGTACATTCTTCCTTTCCCCTCGCCTAAATACTATGCGCTCGGCGTCCGCCCGCCTTCGTCCACGTGCTAGCATCAGCAGCTTTGTCAGCAAAGCCAGACTGTGTGTGTGTGCTGTGCGTTCTCGGCTACTAATAGATAAGCTGCGCTCTCCAGTGCGCTTTGTTATTACGACTTTGATTAGTGCGACTATTGGATATCTTGGTTTTTTTACGGTTTATTGACGATTATTACGCTTTATATGGATTTTGATTGGGTTTGTGAATGATTATTGACGACCCACGCAGTTTTTTTTTGACATTCGATTTGGTTACGATTTTTTGTAAGCATTTGTTGACTCATATATTTTTTTAAACTTAATGCGGACTTTTGATTTCTTCATAATGAGTGGGAAGCGAGTTAAGTTTATTGCTTCTGAAGTACGAAATAATCAAGGAAGTGGAATCGACTGAGAAGCCGAAGTCTGAGAAAATATAGGAACACGGTACGTCACAGTGCATGCCCGTGATTATTTTTCTAGTTGGGCTGTGCGCTCGGGCAGTCGCATGCACAGAAGCATCAAATACATCGGCATCGCATGGGCCACTGGAAACAGCTGATGTGGTGTATGTGCGCGCGCCGCCGCCATTTCCAGTTTCCGCTCCCCTCATCTTAGTCCATCCCGGCAGGCCGATAACAAGCCAAGCGGCGATGCGGCACGTAATATTTTCTACAGCGCGTGGCTTTTAAAGCCTTAACAACCTAAAATACAAGCCCCGCAACTTCTATATGTCACCAATTTAATAAAAACTGCTACGTTTTAACCAAATAATCAATGGTAAATATTCTTTTAATTTTTACTCACAAAAAGTTACACTTTGCCCTTTGTTTACGATTTTTTTATGCCGATACGACGTTCAAAATACTTATTTTGGACATCATTTTTCGCTACAAAACGCCTGTTAAATTTTATTTATAGTCAGCTTTGAATGTTACATTTTTTTATGTTTTAAGATGGTTGAGTGTGGACATAGTGAAAAAACGGCACATTTTGAAGTATAGGGGTTACAATTGGGTCAAAATGGTTCCGAAATATTATAACGACCATAATCTCGGGAACCGTGAGGGGTCAAGAGGATTTCCTGGTACGGTAATCAATGGCATTCACGATTATAACACATTGCCGTACTTGGGACTGTCTACAGTAGCGAGATTGGCCTTGCGAAGGGAGACTACCTCTCTGGTGTACGTTGCGGGGAAAAATAGGTAAAAGTGGATTATCCGGAGTTTTGGATTATCCGCGGCATCGGCCCCCTCCATTACCACGGATAATCGAGAGTAGACTGTATGTAGTACAGAAAATCCAACAAGCGTACAAGTTAACAAAGTATTTTTCAGAAATTACCTGGGGCATTACGTAACATAGTATAAAACTTTCACAATCATTTGTTTGAAAGGAAATGATACGAGCATGTCCTGACAAAGTGTAGACATTTTAGCACCCTGCTTTTGGTGTACAGCCACCTGCAGAATAAAGTGCCTGCCAAGCGTGTTTCTGATGCTGAGGCAGCTGGAAATCATGCCACCACACACTGCATAGCAGAAATTCATAGCACCAAGGTAAAAATAACCTTGCTGTGTAATTAAGCGTTTTGTTTACTAAAAATTACCATCTGTTGAAAATTTAAACACAATAAATCAATCTGTGTAAATTTTTAAGTGATGTGCAGTAAATTAAAGCTACAGCATTAAAAATGTGTTATATAAATGTTTCATAAAATTGGATGATACAGAAGACTGATGAAAAGGTTGAGCTTACACTGTGGTGTGGTAACAATTTATAGAAAATTGCCAATTAATTCGGAGGAGAAAGTTACGTCTGTCGAAGTACATGATTAGATTGTGTAAAGAACATAATTATCTACTATCTAAACTGGAAATGCAGATCACACAGCAGTACACTCTGACATGTCAGATTCAACAAAAGTGGCTTGTCTGGTACAAAGTCAGTGTATGAGTGGAGATTATTGGCCGCACAACAGCGAGGTCTTGAGCACTGGTGAGGAAGACATAAGGTGGGTATGGAGCAACAGTGAATGCAAACGCATGGAACAGTACTGCCCAGAAGTGTAGGCTTCCAAGACAAAGAAGATAAAGGTTGCAATTTGTCTGCCTTGGGGTAGTGTGCCAAGGTTCCAATCAGTGGCGTAGCATTATTACAAGCTAATACACCTGGTGTTCCCTCACTAAATGTTAAAAATATTGCATTCTTAGTCCCTTTTATTCTTTGTACGTTAAAGCCAAAATTTACTGCAGTATTTAGTATACTAGCTTGACAAACAGAGTCGTCTGTGACCAGGGTGTTTCTTTTCATTTCCTTCACGTCCCCTGGGTCCTGAGATAGCTACATCGGCTTGGGCGGGCGTGTGGGTTTAGGGGTTTGTAGGTACTACATGCGGGAAGTGGGGTAGAGAGAAATGTGTGCAGACAATGACATATTTTTGTTCATTTTTGAAGCGCACAATGCCAGCGTTTGAGAGGTAGAAGTGGCCAGATAATACCATCCTTCCTTGTTGGGTTCCTACTTTCCCGCTCACTCTCTCTCCCCCCCTCCTTCTCCTGCCCTCGCCACAGGCCACATGGTTGCCAAAGGTCTTTAGAAAATAGCAAGTTAGTGCAAGCTCCGTTTTACCTTGGGTAGTGATTTTCTCTGCAGTGTAGCACGTAATATACTGAAATTAAGTAAATGGCAACCATGTACCAAGAGAGGGAGGGACATTGTACAGTAAACACTAGTCTGTCATTTGCCGGGGCCAGTGCAAAGTGCTTTCCACAAATGGTCATTGGGTTAAATATCTTGATGCATTTATCTCCCACTTTCTACCCCTCAGTTAAAGTGTGGTATCACAGTTGTGACACGTAACTTGTGAAGCACTCGTTCGCTAAAAATTACTTAATTGCAATACCATGTGCAAATTCATTAGGTTTCTTGACTTTCATAGACATGACCGCAGAAAAAAATAAGGCTGTAATTGTTGTACAAATTTATATAAGTGTTCCATTTGCATCCAACTTTTATTTTTTGCAAGGAATCATTCAATCAAGAGTATAGTGTATTAAAAAATTATTTATTTTGTTCGTCAAGATTCCTTTCATACTATAAAAATTTAAGTTTAACAGAATAAAAATGACTACATTATAAATTGTTATTGCAAAGTTACAGTACTAAATAAGAAAACAATTTTTGTAATGTCACATTAAATTAATATACGTTACTAAAATTTTAAAAATGTGGTTATTTAGTAACTTAACAAAATTCAACAGTAACGAGATCAAAGTATAAAAATACATAACCAAATAGCCAAATGGAAATTAAAGTACACGTTTCATTGTAGCTAAATATTCACAATTAACTATACCATATTACTTTAAAGAATTATGTAGCTAACGTTTGTAGCCACAAGTGCTAAAAAAATAACTCAACCACGAATCTTCTCAGTCAGGTACTCAGAAAAACATGAACATGTGAGCATTTATACGTGGAAATTAGGCTGCCTCCTTTAAAATATCATTAGACGCAGGCCTTAATAAGAAACAGTTATGAAATGTCACAGTAAACAATAATGCTAATTGATGTTTGTACACAGTAAAAACATGCAGAATAATACATAACAGAAGTATTTTTTACTTTAAATTTTAAAATTTTTCCGGAGAGAAATCCCTGGACCCCCATTTAATTATTAGTGTTTCTGTGTACAGGAGACGTGGGCGTTCCCATAACAAAATATCACGCGACACCACCAGTTACAATACGCTTAAAATTATTGTAAAATATAATTCAAGTTTCATTTCTGTTCAGAATCACAGTACGTTATCTAATTGTTGTAATGTCACAATTTTTAGTGCGAGATACAATAATTTTAGCATCAGGGTAGGAATTTATGATTCAGCTAGCGGACTGTGGAGACAGAGATGATTTTGTGGCAAGGCGAAGAAGGGAGCTAGCAAGGTACGGAGAGGGAAAAATAAATCTGTTGACCAGAGGGTGGAGCTAACAGATGACCCCTGCTGTGCATAAAATTTAAATAAATGTAAATAATAATTAAAATAAAAATCTGTTTTGATATGTTACTCTGTAATACTGTGAATGCAAATATGAGGATATGTTGTATCAGGTTAGTATGCAGACCATCAATTTATTTTATTTATTTTTAGTATCTGTTTTAATTTTAATGTAACTGTAAATTTTGTTTCATGATATTCCAAGTTAATTGTGAATTTCAAGAAGTTTAGTAATGTATATTTTTTTTATTTTGCAATAAGTTTGTTTTTCCTAGTTTGCAAACTTGCTTTATCTTAGGTGCCATGAGGAAAGAGGAGATTGGTGGCAACTTCAAATAATGACGGACACAAAGTAATTATGCCTTGTTAAAATTTGCATACACTGACTACATCCTAAGGCTCGGCAAATTAATAGGCCATCAATTTACAGTACTAAGTACGAAAGTAAAAATAATTAATTTTTTTAGGTATCAAGTTTTGAAGCCAAGGAGTAAGAATGCCTTTTCTACCTATGCTAATGATGACGTTCAGGTTTTTTTTTTACTAATTATTTCTGCAAAGCTTTGAACTGGTAATATTTTGGTGTAAATGGAATTAATTTAGCAAAAAACAAGTTTGGGTAGTCGTATACATAAATATATTTTTATTTTGTGAACAAAATTCACACCTAAACTCAGAAGTCCTGAGATGCTTGTACATGCTAGCTACTGCTGCATTACTATATTTACCAATATCAATTTGGATTTTGAGTTATCTACCTAAGAGACAAACTTTTAAAATGGTGTAATTACAGAATTTCCAATAGTATGAGGCAATACTTTCACTAATTTTACTCCAGTATTTTATAGTCTCCGTTCAAGATGCTACTTAAAATTGCTAGAATTTATTTTTATTCTGTTGAAAAGTAAATAAATTTTAAAGTCAAGTAAATTTCAATATTTAATTTAAATATTGTAAGGAATAAGGATGTGTGCATTAATAACTAAGATTTTAACATTCAGTTTGGTGTACTAAATGAAAACCTTTCTTTTGGACAGATCTTAGTCAGTATAGATTTGGTTTCAAGTTTACTTTGTTCCAATTAAGTAGAAAATTACAGCTATGCATTTTATAGAGTTACTATATTAATTTTAAGTGTGAAGGGTATGTCTCTGTGCACATGTGTGTCTAGGTGTGTTTCATCTCATGCTCATACACTTTACTACCTCTTAAGCTTTGTTTCAACAAGTTAATAATTGATTAAATACCCTTGTACTTGTAGGTGGATATGCAACACTGATCCCTTACTTTAAAACATTTTTAACATGTGTTACCTGTTGAACATACGATCTGGATGATCAAATCTTCCATTTTGGAGGCACAGCATGTAGTGAGGAAATTTTCTGACTAGGTAAAACAATACAAATCCTGGTGCAGAGTAGTGTGAACCATAAAGAAATTTTGGAGGAGACATTTCTTCGTAACGTTCCTAGATTAAGAAAATAAAACAACACAATTACAGTAATATACACACATAATAAATACATTATAAACAGTGACCACAAATATAACATGTGATAAAAGAATGTCACTTATGTATAGTTTTCAGTGGGCAGAGATACCATTTAAATTCAAAATGCAAATTTCAAGAGAACAAATAGAAAATTTAAAAGCTACGAGTTGAGGAAGCCATAAAATTTTTAAATACATTATAACAAATGTTATAAAATACTATGTCTGTAAACCCCATAAGCAGTAAGAACTATGATCTTTGAAAGAACTGTGCAATGGGAGTGCATGACAGGATTTATTTGCTTGGACATAATCCACTGCAAAATAAATGAATGTCAAAAGAAAACTAAAAATAAGACAAGAAAACATAAATTAGTAGAGTATGCTTTAGTCAACAGGATACATACACAACATGAAATTCCAAAACAGGAACGGGTCAAATAAAACGATGAACAAACACAAAATAAATGAAATAACAAAAATAAAAAAAGAAGCCTAAGTTGACATGCTACACAACAATGAGACGAAACAAAAACGCAGTAGATATCAGACACTAACAGAAACAGAACTATGAGACGAAACAAAACACAGTAGTCCCACTCAGCGTGTCTACCTGATGACACGAACAGATTCCAGTTCCCGAAAAGTCATTAATACTGACTGTCTGAAAAACCACTGTGTTTTGTTTCGTCTCACTGTTTGTGTTGTTTGTTGTTTTTTCTGTTTGTGTCTGATATTTTTGTGGTTTGTTTCGTCTCATCGTTGTGTCGCATTGTAGCGTTGCAGGACAGGGGGTTTTATGTTATTTGGTGAATTTATGTCTTATGTGATCATAATTTTCTAATATGTTTAAATCTGTAAGATTATTTTCAGTGGTCTCGGTTTCGGAAAGGAAGAGTAGAGACACAGTCATTTTTCCTGAATGTTCTAGTTAGGGTGTAATGTTTATAGTTATGGCCAGGTGGCCTTGGTAGGAGGCAATAGCTTTGTTTTCTTTTTGTGTTCTAGTTTTTTCCGCACGAGTTTTGGCGCAGTTTGTTTATTTAATGCGTAGTTGATAATTATGCCCTACAGGGTTCTAGATCATGGAACGAATGACAAAGGTCACCCCACCAAGAACCAGCCAATGAGAGCACAGTGTGTGGCACCCCTTCGCCCTTCGTTCTGGAATGTTTGCCTCTACCATTTTAGAATAAGTCGTGACGCGATCCAGAGCGGACGTGCGCGGGCTGCGGCCCAAAAATACTTGATGAACTGACGTTCGGGAGTGAAAATTTTACATGCACGGGTAGCACCGCGGTCTCTTTTCTTTAACCTTCTTTCGGACAAGCTTTAAATATACCAAATTCATTTCTACCCGTGCATGTAGGCCGCTAGGTGCGGAGAGCCAGGAGGGCTACTTGTTCTTCTTCGCTGCGTGTGTATTCACCGTGTGCAAATTTCTTGCCTAATTTAAACGCCTAATATAGAGATGCTGTGTTTCTGCTTATAACTTTCTGTGAATCGGATCTACCGTGCCAAGACTGGGATAATGTATTTCATGCTGATGTAAACAGTAATATAATAAACCAGAAATAGTGGAAAATAGCAAAGTATATTATTTCGGGACGAACCTATTCTTTTAAAATTCTGACGGTGACTGTGGAAATTCAAAATTCGGTCTACAATATGACATAACCTACAAAATTATTACTAATAAATTCTGGAGTACGTGACCACCGACCAAGAGATATGTTCCAGCATATTATAACCTTGCCTGTTTTGGCTGGGTTATCCCCGAGCTAGTACACTGGTCTAGGAGGACTGGTGTGCTACATTTGTGACGAGTGGAGCTCAGGTACTTGTTCAAGAGCAAAACGCCACAATTGGCTGCCCAAGTGGGGCGAGCAGCTGGTTCCCAGGTATTAAATCGACACGGACGACGTGAGAGGATGCCGAGGACGAGGCAGTCTGCTGGCCTATGGAAGAAACAACGACCCGGGAAAGAGGAACGTGACAACAAGGGAGCAACACGCCTTGAACAGCAAGTTAAACAAAGTATCTTATAAAGAACAGTGTTACAATTATTAAATGCAAGGGCCATGTAGGAAAACATTTTTAATGTGGCAAAAAATGTTTATGAGATTGTGTTTGTAAGCATTGTTGTTCGGTGTAATGTTAGAATATAGCATAGTAAGTACGTCAGACGAAGAACAAGAACTTAGGGGTTTTCCCAAAGATTATGCAGATAATTCAAAATTAGAATCAATGATGAGGGATTTTCTAGCAGAAGTGGCAAAAAAATTTGACATATTGCAAACAGGGCAAAACAGAATTAAAACAACAACTAGCAGAGGTCCAGGGTAGTATCCGATCAGGAGTAAATGTACTGAAGGACGTGAAAAATCAAGTGAATGAAAAATTAGAGGAAATTACACGAGAAGTAACAAACAGGGTAAATGATGGAACAAGGGGGGTAAAAAACCAAACAAATAGTGATAGCGTGTGTCAAAAACCAGATAACAGAGTAGTAAACACTAATGAGGATGTAACAAATTCAGGTAAAAAGAAGACTTTATCAAGGGGAAGAATTCACCGAAGGAGACCTACATGCAGGAATTATGTAAGCAAGGGAGAGAAAAAAATGATACAGGTGTTGGAGTGTTTGTGTAATTAGAATGTTGTCTGTAACTATGATTTAAGGAATAGGAGGGGGGGGGGTCAGAAATGTACTGAGGTACAGATAGGGGAAAAGGTAACCAGAAAAGTCAAAACTGTCTTGTCTCGAGACCCAGGCAAGGGTTTATTTGTAAGGGAAAATGTGAAAGAAGGGAAATGGGACCAAGGGTCATGTGAGGAAAAGGAAAATGTAGAAAGAGGAAAAGTTTGGCTGAGTTGATCAGAAAGGTACTAAGGTTAGGGAAGGTGTGCAGGAAGAGGTGGAAAGTGAGTAGTGCTAAGAAGGTGGTTAGGGTTGTGCCGAAGGGCTACAAATACAGGAAGAAATTGTTAGTACATATTTTATCCTGTAATCAAGGGGCATAAGAAAATGCAAGCCTAGGAGGCTACATTATAGCAGGACAATAATGTGCACATTAAGATAAAGTAAATTTTAAGATTTATTGTTTTCATAGACTATCATATGTTCAGGGGAATATATTTATTTGAAAAAATTAGTTTTTTCTATTCTGTGCAACAGATAATTGGCAATGAAAATGTCAACGGTATAAAAGTAAGGAATACTACTGTGTATTATGGATTATAACAAATTTGTTGTATGAAAATATTTTTTTAAAGAACTGTTCAGGGCCAGACAAATTTTGATAAAAGTTAATTTGACACTTGTATAACTGAATGGTTTTATGATAAATTGATGGTAGTGGATTTATTGTGTTTATTGAAGTTTTCATTGTATTTTATTAATGTTCCAAGGACAAAGCTAATTGTGACTGGTCGTGGGCATTGTTAGTGCACACATGCCACAATTGCGTGATATTTGTGCTGCCTTTCATGATACATTTTGTCTTCTTCACAACACTTACACATGGTAATTTTAATATTTCAAGTAATTTTTCTTTCTTAATTTTATTGATGTTCTGATAAGTTTGTTGTGCTAATACCATTGTTTACACTCATGGATGATGGTTGCCAGGCAGAACCACACCTGAGAATTTTGTTTGCTTACATTTACATTTATAGACATAAATACTCTTTGAGCACTGATCATTAAGGTTATAAATTGTTACTGGGAGAGTTGATGAGAATTTGATATTGTTTAACTAAGTAAAGATGAGCAAATTGTTTTGAAAGTAGCTGACTTGATTTGAATCTGTTTTTGTAGCCATGTATTGGCAAATAAGTAATATTTATTTGTTCTATGAGCTAAGAAGAGCAAGTGTTCCGCCGTTGACAAATGGACACATATAGAACCAGTTTTTCGGCACCTGAGGGTGGCCATTTTAATGTAATGTAATATGTAGGAGGAGGCCCAACCTAGACTATTTTTTATTGTTTAACTTATGATGGAGAGATGATAAGTGAAGTTAAAAGTACAGTAAATGATCTAAATGGTTTGAAGTAATTGATGTGTTGCTCTTTGTGAAGTTTTGTATTATTGTATTTTTGGGTGCATTCTGTATTTATAATGTTGCATTAGTGATCAGTGTTGCTGACAAGAACCTGCCAGCCCAGTCACATATATTATCTGCTAAATGGTAATCACTTACAAGTTGTTTATTGATATTGGGAACATAGACCCAAGAGAAAGACTATAAAGAAAAGGAGCATTTTGTAGGCTATGAAGTAATACAAAGTAATGTTTCGGAATCAAAATTGCGACGTTGAATATGTTGCGAGGATATTAGGGTAGTCTGTAAGAGTGAATGGTTTAATCAGAATTTGAAAACTAATTTTATTAGTGACCAAATTTGTAAAAGTATTGTAACTAATGTTTTCATGTATTGTGACCAGGCAGTAGTCTGACCCAGTTTCAGAGAGTGATCAGCTGTTTGGACACAGCAATGTTTACAAAATATAATTTAAGTTTTGAGTGTTTTCTTTAGTTGCTGAGAATGGCCTGAGAAAGGTTCAATGTACTTATACTGGTATTATTTTGTTTTGGTATAATATTATATGTGAATTTTTTAAAGTTAGTAAATGAGGAAGTAGGGTAACTCTTTCAATAGTAAAATCTCAAGTTATAGTTATACGTTGTGGGACTAATGGATTGTGTTGGGTCCAGTTCAAGGTGCCATAATGTAAGAGGATTTTAGATTGTAACATTGGTTTAAGGTTGTTCAAGTGGGGAAAAAACATAATTTTATATTTGTATGAAATAGTGTTAGTTTTGTACACATTACTCGAGAGTACATATACCTCTAACGCAAAAAAATTAGCTAATCTAGTTTTCCTGTAATGGCACTTCAAAGTCAAAATTTGCGTATTTTTACTTCATACAAAACTTGAAAACCAGTTAACATAATGAAATGAAAAAAATCATATCAAAAACTACGCGTTACTGTCTATGGCCTGTAGCATTTAAAACCCGTTACAAAAAATGTTTATGTTAAATAAAAAATTTCAAAATTTAAATTTTTTTTGGTACTTTTAGAAATTTATTTTAAACACAGAAATATTTTATAATGTGTTTGTATATGCTTCAAGCTGTAGACGGTGACGTGTAGTTTTGATTAGATTTTTTCCATTTCATTACATTTACTGGTTTTCAAGTTTTGTATGAAGTAAAAATATGCAAATTTTGACTTTGAAGTGACATTACGGGAAAACTAGATGAGCTAATTTTTTTTCGTTAAATGTTAATGTACTCTTAAGTAATGTCTACAAAACTAACACTATTTTATACAAATATAAAATTATGAATTTTTCCCCAC
>PNEQ01000342.1:0-29474 GCA_003012365.1 Medauroidea extradentata
GAGATGATGGTTTATCGCGGGAAAAGTTGACTGTTTGATGGATTTCAATACACGTCCAGCTTATCAGAAGATTACTGGCTTTAGCTTGTACTTGGAGCTGTTGCTCTATTTGACTGAGCCAATAAGAATCCCGCTGTTGTAATATTTGATGCCTGGTATTGGTCTGCAGACAGTTGCGTTGTGTCAGTGTTTTCAAGGCTATCTTGGCACAAAACATTTTCGCGATATACCATCATCTCTAACTATCACTAATAGGTGCTAAAAACTATACCCACAATTTTCCTTCGGTTCTATACGTTATGTTCCTTAGTCGAAATTTCCGTGATCTTTGTGTACGGCAAGACAATGGCCAAACTCCATTCATAGTTTCTGTGAACCAATTGTTTTGCATAATACGTTCAGAAACGAATTTTATGTACTATTAGTAGAGATAACGCTAGAACATGAAAAAAAAAATTTTTTTCCCACATATGATTGCCCAGAATGAAGAAATTTACTTACGATAAATTCAATTAATGACTTTCCACATGAAATCACATTAACGTTTACTTAAAGAGTTGAAACACATACGGAATAAAAATTGTGTGGCAGTGTCCCAGACGCACCTCACTTATGCAAATTATTAATTGTGTTTTATGGTTGTGACGAGTAGCGGCACGAAAACAATGCGATGGGAAAATACTCGCAGAATGGCTTGCATATATGTAGGCGCAAGACCTTAGAATATTTAGGAACACAGAAGTGAATTATCAGGTAGGACAGTAATCTCAGTCACACACACCAGCAAAATGTCTTTACTAGCCAGCAGCATGGCGGAAACGCCCACCGCCAATCAGCGTAAGGCGGCTACCTTGCTGGCCGGAAGCCAGGCTGATAGGAAATCTGCCGTAACATGCAGAAGCCAAACAGACATAGGCCTGGTATTGACAGTCTCGGGTAGCCAATAAGCGGCGAAGTTTTCCTTTATCAAACGACACGCCACGTAATGTCTAGAGACATGAACTTTTCGCGAAAAGAAATTTGCCTCACTTTGTGTCAGTGACTTGTGTGCACGTCTGCAGACTTGCTTCACTGTCAGAGATTGGATGTTTTGACATTCGTGTGTCGTGGGACTTTACACGCAAATCACAGACGTGTGGTGTTACAGTAACCTCATTGTGATTAGTACAGTCAAATGAGAAACGTCACAGTTCAAAGGCACGCAGCCAATATCTATGAACCAGAACTGCAGACGTGCACATAAGGCACTGGAACAAAGTGGGGCAAAATTCTTTTCGCGAAAAGTTCATGTCTCTAGTAATGTCACGTCTATGACGGGAAGCACTTATATTTGAAGCGCACCTACGTCTAATGCAACCTGTCCTACATGTTTGATCGCGCCGCGTTATTCTCCACTTATAGCCTACCAAAATTCTGAACACAAATGATCTAACATTAACATTTCCTTATGTAACTTTATATAAATTGTTTAAAATACAGTGTACATACTTATCTAATGAGTTTACGAACATCCAGTACGTAAGCTACACACGAGTAGCGCACCAATTCAGTTCAGGTGTGTGAATTACATTGCGTCTAACTTCATCTCTCTACTTAGAGCAATGTGATAAAATCCATTACTTTAAATTCAGTACTAGGCACAGCTCTTACAATGCAGGCTTATTTGTTTGAAGGTGGCCAAGAGCGCCATTCATCACACCAGACAGGAATTAAAGGGAATAGGTTTACTGTTTCTTTTGGGGTTGTAAATGTGCGTGTTACTGTTCACAGATATTACACTATTTTCAACAATGCGTACATCCAGATAACTATGTTCATTCTACTATCATTAAAAGATCAAACACACTGGGATACTAACAACACACTTTAAATTGTTTTACTCCAAGACCCTACCAAATAAAATTATCCGGGTTAAATTTGCAACACAATTCTCAGTAAGTGTTCCTCGACCTTTTATAATAGGGTTCATTTTAAAACTTCCAACGAGATGGGTACATGTATTAAAGAATTACATTCTCAAATTATACAATTTTAAATGCAATTGCTTAGTTTTAAGACGTGTGTTTATCACGAAAGTTATATAACAGAAGTTTAACCTTGTTATTTGTAGGTGTACAAGTTTGGTAAAGGGAACAAGATATAAGTAAGATTATTTATTGATGAGAATACTTTTGTATCTTTCTTAAAGGAAATCGTATTAATAAATCTACAATTAAATAATACTCTTGAGTGACCAACAAGGATAGGTACATCAATAAATGGCACGTCCGCCAACTGATTCTTACCAAGTTCACAAGAAGCTGCAGTAGGATATTGACAGATCACTCGTATTCTATTACGGCGATCCGTGTTTGCTTCCCGTTAAAATTGCTCCCAGTTTTCGCAAGTGGGACAGAATTAGGGTATTACAATTGGCCAGCGAGTTTTCTCGGGGAGCAACAGTTTCTACCGCCCTGGTATTCGCCATTGTTTCATACGCACCTCATGTCATCATCTCTGGCGCTCCAAGACCTCGCTGTTCAGCGCTGAACAAAGCTCTCCACTCCACTTAACTACTTAACACGGCTTATTTACTTTAAAAGTCGTCCCCTCGTGAGTGGTAGATTGCGGCTAGTGAACTCCTCTGACGTTGAACCAAAGGTCAGCTGTTACACCATCGTAACAGTTTAAAATAGCTCCCAAAACGGGCGTGTTCTTAACTGTTGCAAGTAAAAGTTCTGAAATTAGTCTGGAATTTTTTTTATCGGGGTCTCTAGATATGATGGTGTAAAGGAGCGTGACCTCGTGGAAGGACCTTAGGAGTAGTTAGCGGGGACCGGGGGGGGAGGTGATCACCCGATGCTGGCGCTTTCTGGCGGAGAGTTTCAACACCAGAACTCCACCTGCGACCCCAATACTACACATCGCTACCACACGCCCGTGGCTATTAATACAGCGAGAAGCCGGTCAGCCAGTCGGAAGACGACAGCTGCGTCGCGGGGGAGTGAACTGAAGAAAGGAAAGGTGAGGGGACGTAGAGAGGTCGCTCCAGTTCCCCTCGCCTCGAGATAACAATCCATACGGCTGTTCAAATAACTGTCATTACTTCATCGCGTTACGGCATTGTTATCCCGCACTTTCCTTGATCTACGGAACGCGCTCCCGACCTGATCACGCGACGTGGCTGGTAGCCAGGAGGAAGAAGTCGCTTTACGAGAAGTCCTTGCCAGCCGCATGAACGATGTTGCTTGGAGCGGAACACGCTTGTTTCTATTTTTTAAGGTGAATCTGCCTTGTGTAAGGTGCCACAGGCTAAGTTAAAGGTAAGATAAGCTGGCTTAACGTCTCGTCGAAAGCGAGGTCATTAGAAAAGGCGACGCACAACTTCCTACAATGACAGGAGCTGGAAGAGGAGTCGGCTACGGCCGTTGTTAAGGGTGTTCATGTGCGATAAAATAATAATTTTATATATTTATGAAATATTGTTACTTTTGTAGACGATACTTGTTGAGTGCAGTTTCCTCTTACGAAACAATTTTAGCTCTCGTAGTTTTCTCATAACGGTGCGTCAAAGTCAAAATTTGCATGTTCTGTTGCCATGCAAATAGTGAAAACTAATTGACTTACGTAAGTGAAACAATTCACGGTGAAATAATATGACACGGGCTACGTAATAAAACATTGTTTAGAAAAAAATCCCGTGAAATATTTTTGTATTTTAAGAAAATTGCTGAATTTTCAACTTTTTTCCTGTACTTTTGCGATTTTTTAAAAAATTCAGATATTATGTTATGGTCTTTTAAATACTTTATTGAATAGTTCATGGGATGTAATATCACACGGAAGTTCTTTATTCAAGTAGATCAGTTGGTTTTCACTATTAGCGTGGCAGCAGAACAAGCATATTTTGACTTCGTGGCACCGTTATGAGAAAACTATGACAGCTAAAATTGTTTTGTAAAAGGAAACAGTACTCACAAGTATCGTCTACAAAACTAACACTATTTCATAAAAATATAAAATTATGATTATATCGCACTTGAACACCCTCAAGATCTCAGCATTCGCCTGAAGCGATTTCGGTAAACCATGGAAAACCTAAATCAGGGTTACCAGAGCCGGGGATCGAACCCGGGTCCTCCCGAATGCGAGTTCAACGTGTTACGGTTTCGTACCTTAAAATATAAAAGAAGGTAAACAATTCGTTTTAAATAATTGAAAAGTGCTAAAGGTACAATTTTCTGTGCCATTTGTCGAAAGGTGCATTCATTAAAGGTTAACCTTACGTTGCGACACCTATAATACAGTTTGTATCCTCAGATTTCAGAGAGTGGAAAAATTACATTCGTCAACGTGAACACCTTTTCCTCGTCGGTACTGCAGGTCGGCGCGCAACCAACTGCGCTATGCGGTCGCTATTAATGTAAAAAGCAGTATTTCACACTGTGACTCGGATTCCTTATTACCGTATAGGAATATCACATGTAGCTTTTATCGCTTATATGAATTTCGTACAATTTTTGGAAACTAAGGGCACTTCTACCAAAGAGTACTTCCTAGTGAGTTTTCGTCACAGACTCACGTTACAGAGCCTACATCCGCGATTCACCTGACGTACTGTATAGATAGAGATGGCAATACATCACAATTTCAACTGTGCGAGTCACGTATCATAACTACAATACCTAATGTACTGTATACAATAGAATCAGAAACTACACAAAAGTCATGAAAAAACTGTACGAAAATTAATTTTAACTTCATTGTTTTAGTTTTAAAGCTAAATTCTTACATGTATTCTGATGTATGGGCAAATTAAATATATCCATCATATATGAGCCAGTCTACTGTAAGAAGATAACTTACTTTAAAAAAAAAAATACATTGTGTACTCTTTCCAAACGGTAATTTACATTATATTTTTATGATAGTTTTGCAAGAGAGATCCGATACAAAATCAGATCTTGTGTCGTGTAAATACTTCTCGTGAATGATCGTGTAATATGTGAACTGTCACAGTTTGTGAAGTAATGCACAGCCTTGCACGGAAACGGTTGCATCTGAACACTGTCAACGCTACAGAAATCCAGTAACTAATTGCTAATCAATTTTGCATAGAAAACATTCAATCTTAACACATAATAAGCTACAAATGTTTGTAAAAATTACGTAAAGAGTTATGGCTAGTTACTTTCGTTGCGGCGCAGGCTATGAGTAGCAAATTGCAATGCGCAATGAGTCTGTAGACGTGTAATGTCATTCTAATAAGCAGCAATACTTTGACTCACAAACTTTAATTCATCTTTAGAAATAATTTATCCGCACCTATTCAGCATACTCTAATGCTACCCAAATTATAACATTATTATACATACATGCATACACATGCATATAAGTATATTCAGGCACATAAAGAGACAAGACATTCGACACCATTATAATCGAAGTTCGCCCTCGCAGAGGTGCACCATTATAGCTAGACAGTTATAAAATTAGGCACGTTGGTAAAGTTTACAGTTCGTTACGGGCAGCGCAGGTTCTTATGTTTGAACTCTCGCAGGTGTACTTTACTTGAAAAATATAGTTCTAAAAATATCACTCTTAGTTTTTATTTTACAGTTGCACCGCAGATATCTTCGAAACCAAAGTAGGATTTGTATGCCTGTTGTTTACTTTTTTTTTTTTAATATAAGCCTACGATTCGTACAAATAATATAAACATTTATCTTTTAAATATACTTGAGATTTAAAATATTAAAAAAAAAAATTGTATGTACACACACGTACACAGTTATTTTTTTTTATAAATATGCACGTTTATTCTGCAGGTAGCATGAATATTAGGCAAATAATATTTCGCGTTGCGAATGACACATAGTTTCTCCTATCTGCAACGTTGTGCAAAAAGTGCAATCTGCGACTTGAGAGAGAAGACATGTGTTCAATGTACGTACGATGTGTCTGTACACGAATAGCATTCATAGATCGTTACAAGTGTGCATGTCCATTTAAGGTCCGCTACTAATATGTAAAGAATGTTTTTCGTGGCCGAAAATGGCAAAAATGTGTTTTTTTGCAGTCTATTTCCTACATGCCGCCTGTAACGCGCAGCATAAGTTCACCCGGATTGTCATAGCGCAGAACAGCATAGAAGCATACACTACTTCCTAGCGGCTCTGCACTCCGGATAGCAGGGTGTTATGTCAGGAGGACGCCGAGCGGACACCGGGATCACCTCAGAGGCTCCCCTGCAAGTTAATTACATCGTCTTGTTGCCAGTAGAGTGGGTGAGGGGGGAGGGTATGACCGCCAGCAGCGTGGCAGCGTGGCGCCCCCGGCAGCCAGCACCAATCAGGCGATGTCTGTTGTAGTACACGGACCCCCCGCCAACACACACCTGTCTGCCGGAACAATGACGGTGCGCCGGCCGGCGACTACTAACTCCCTCGCTCGCTCGCACGTGCGCCAACCTCCTCTCTAATCCTACCATCCTTCCTTCCCTACTTTCTCCAGGGGGCGCAGTGGCTAGAGCACTCGCCTCACACCACGTCGATCAGGGTTCGATTCTCGTGGAAAAGGGGGAGGGCATTTTCGCATGTGGGAAACGTGCGGACGATGCCGCTGGTCGGCTGGTTTTCTCGGGGATCTCCCGATTCTCCTGCCCCTTCATTCCGGAGCGCCATGCATCGTGTTACCCCTCGCTAGAGCAAATTACCTAGATGTTAAGGCCACGGCCTATATTTATGTTGTTTTTGCGAGTTTAATTTTTGAAACCCTGAAAGTTAGCAGGTGTCGCAAAACCGTTACATACAAGTGTTGGAAATTGTTTATGCGATACATCCTAATGTTTAAGAACACAAGTTTATTACTGACTTAATTACATTTTTTTAAAGTCAATAACTAGCCCAAATTATAAAAACTAATGTATTGAAAAAAATAGACTATATAGTATGAACAATTTCCAGTATTTGTATATAACGGTTTTGCGATATCTGCTCCCGTTCAGGATTTAAAAAGTAAAACTTACTAAAATAGCATGCATAGAGACCCGCGGCCTTATGTACTGACCAAAACCTCTTCACTCACTCAATTTCTCCAGCTGAGCCGCACGAGTAATAGGCCAACTAAGTGATTTGCTATTGCTATTTAGTAGGGACAGGAAATATACACGGATGTACTTAAACGCATAAACGTATTTGTGCCTTTTATAATTCTATCACATTTCGACGTACACGACCAGAAGGAACCCGGGCGAACAGCAATCCTGCAGCAAACTAAAGAACGGATCTTTTTTTTTTTTTTTTTAGTTGAGGTATAACTGTCTGCTCATGAGGGCCGAAGCCGATGAACGAACAGTTTAGGTCCTAGCGTATAGATAATGGTGGAGTCTAGCCTACATGTCCTTGAACCAGCGAAACTGTCTTGTCAGGTCTAATAATGAAGAAATTAATAAATAATAATAGCAGAGCAGCGACACCTGGTGAGGATAGACTGGTATCAGCTCGTGGGGATAACTGATCAATTATCACTTACACAGTTATCGACCGGGTTATAAAATTATAAAATTAAAAATATTTACTAAACAATAGCACTTAAGAGTATAAAAAAATAGATAAAAACCTATTCGCAGACCTACCGAATGTATATACAACATTTCATTGAAATCGGTTAAGCCGTTTCGGAGGAGTATGGAAACAAACATAGTGACATGAGAATTTTATATATATTATATATATATATATAAATTACAGTAAACTGTATTCAATACGTATAGCTATGACTCAAGCTTTATATTTCCCAAAACGTAACATAGAAATCGATGGTACAATAGTAAAAGAAACACAAGAGTAGTTAAATATGGAAAGAATATACAGAATGTCTGTATAAAGAAAATAAAATAGGTAACAAGCGACAGTATGATTGAAGAGGAGGATGACGTGCCAGAGGATGAAAAAAGGATAAGGTATCTTTGAAGAAGTAGAAAAAGTAATGAAGAAAATGAAAAATAGGAAAGCATGCAGGATCGATAACCTGCCAATAGAAGTGCTGAAAAGTTTAGTAAACAGAGTAAGGAAAGAGTTAGTAGATCACTGCAATAAGACATATGATAAATAGAGACATGAACTTTTCGCGAAAAGAATTTTGCCCCACTTTGTTCCAGTGCCTTATGTGCACGTCTGCAGTTCTGCTTCATAGATATTGGCAGCGTGCCTTTGAACTGTGACGTTTCTCATTTGACTGTACCAATCACTATAAGGTTAATGTAACACCACAAGTCTGTGATTTGCGTGTAAAACCCCACGACACACGAATGTCAAAACATCCAATCTCTGACCGTGAAGCAAGTCTGCAGACGTGCACACAAGTCACTGACACAAAGTGAGGCAAATTTCTTTTCGCGAAAAGTTCATGTCTCTAATGATAAAGCATAATTGCCAGATGATACCTACGCAGAAAAATGCAACAAAAAATATGCATGAAAAACAAATTAAATAAATTGTTAATTCCTACAACTGACAGAAAAAAAAACCGCTATCACATGGATGAAAATATCAGACTTCATAAAAATCATAAAAAAAATACACAATTACAATCAACATAATGATGTTTAGTAATAAATATTTTCTTAAATTAATGCGACGCAGAAGTCGTGCATAGTCAGTGCTCTGGTGCAAGAAAGGAGAGAGATTTATTTAAATGTTTAATCGTATTTGACGGGGCTCAGTAAGCATTCGTGATATTGTTTTTTTTTTTCGGACGTAAGCCATTTTCTGCTTTGAGAAGCATTACAGGAATTAACATCTGGGGAAAATTTACATATGTGTTTTTGTGTGGTTTATGGGCTCAGGCAATTGAAAAAAAAAAAAAAAAAAAAAAAAAAAACTGGACGAAAAGATGTTGTGGGCAATGTGGGCTCGGCCGAGATGAACAAAACAAGTCAGTAGTTAAATAAATTTTATGTAGTTTCGAAAGGTGACCAACTCCACTGAACCCTGTCTCAGTACCTGTCGAACCTACATCTATGTCACCGCAGACTTTTCTGTTCATCTCCGTGTGGCCCACGTTACTATACGATCTTATGGGTTGTTTGGCCAATGCCCTATGTAGAAAACAATTGCAAAACAGCAACAAATTTTTGTCGTCACCGCAAAAAAAAAATTGGTAAGGTCCATAACGTTGAAATACTTGAAGACCTCTTCAGTAAATAATGATAACCATCATTCCCGTAGTTTTCAGCTTAGGTGAAGTAAAGCATGTCAAATATGGGCAAAAGCGTTACACAAATGTATAATTTATTATGTGGTTTAAAATAAACTACCTACGTATTTTGTAAATAAGTATTTATTTTAAATTTATGAATAGAATTTTTTTACATCGGCTGTCTTACAATGGGGGTTTTAATTATTTACTCCCGAGGTATTCATTTTATGGGGGCAACAAAGCTTTTTCATGTTGTCATTCACAGAAAACACTCCAAAAACCTGCTTATAAATTTTTTACCATGTCTTAATTCATGTAGCAATATTTTCCCTTTTGAACGCAGAAAATTGTTATTGTTCCAAAGCGATATCGTGAAAGGTGATTGAGCGCTACAGAATTAAATTTAAAACGTAAATCTCTATCCTTGCTATTGCCTGAGCTCCGAGGTAGACTTAAGACGACAGTACGGCTTGTATATGGTGGGTTTTATGTAATTAAAACGAATACACGACTTTTGTAAATTCCGTCTAAAACCATGGGATACAGGCTCTAACAGCCACAATACGATAGGCATTAGAAAACATGTCCTCCTAGGCCGGTTGGGTTTAATTAATTTCCGATGGTGTTCTTTTTTCCTGTTTTAGCAGAGTTTATTATTTTTGAATAAAACTATGTACCAAATTAATACATCCAAAATGCACTGAACAGAAAGCTGAGCTATGCGAGGGGCCTAACAAGTAGTTTCATTGTGTCAAACAAACGACAGTTTGTTTACAATGAAACAACCAAGATAATAAAGTCAGTAATTTCTCGTTTAGTAAAAATATCCAGCAGGATCAATAAATTAAACCCAGTTTCCTGAAGGTCACAACTGAAAGTCGCAGTAGTAGCAGTCGTGCAGCAACGCAAACAAACTCATGGACACGGAAAACAAAATGAAGCGTATAAACAGAGCACACAGGAACATCTTACCCCAGGAAGGACAAACCCAAGGTCATGGACGGATACAAGGACTACTACTATAAAAAAGCAGAGCTAACCATAGCATTAAGTGAACTGCAGAAAAGTTGTCTCCGCTCTTCAATATTATTGTTACTTCTTTGTTATTATTCATTTTGTTGGGTGCAACTACATGTCTTTCCGGCTCCGAATGTCTGGTAAAGGTAAACCAGGAAGATAGGAACACCTTGTCATCAATCCCCTCCAATATACCTCTTTATATTGCGGTTAGCGACGAGTTTTTACTTGTTAATAGGTTTAGTTGGCAGGCTAGTTATCAACTATCAGTCTGCTTTTCAACATTTTAAAACTAAAAGCAACAAACAATAACTTTGACGAAAATGCTTCACGGTTAGCTCGAAAATTTCTAGAGTCTTGTTCAACTTTTAATTATTTGTGAACTGCAGTTTATAATTCATGACCAACTTTAATACAAGTTTTACAGGCAATGCTTATACTAAAATACATGTTTTTAAATATTACATTTAGAAGTTTACATACGTCTACGACAAATTATAGCAAGGCCTACTTGGGCAGGAACAGTTTTCCACCCTTTGGTTCCTACTTTACCGTGACACGAAAATATATGGGGAAGCACCCAAAACTTTGTCCAATGCAGTCTAGAGAGTGATTCTCTTTCAATGGAAGTTGTCAGTTATGATAGTGAAATGCAACTATTATCAAAAATATTCATAATACGGCAGCGGGTGGTCAATTGACCAAACACAATTTCACGCCTTGATTAAAATGCGAACTAAACTCAAATTCTTAGACTTCAGGTGGGACATCACGCGCCATGTTGCAATTACTGATTTTCTGCTTATTTTGTTTTGTTAAAATATATGAAAAATCTATAACTATAGGTCTCTAGTTAAACACACTACCATGTGATAAACTCGTATTTTTATCTTACCAATAATCATATGCACGATAATTTCACGGATTCATCAGCCTAGACTTCCCAGACCTACACGCTCCGGCCACAATCGATCATCTATTGGAATCTAATCATAGGAACGGGTGGCACGTCATATCCACACTAAGTAGTTATTTATTATTAGAGCCACGATTTTATGACGAAGAGATTTTTGTAACGTTTGGTTTCAATGCGTCATGTGCACATCTGCAGCTCTGCTACATCGCGTGTGATTGGATGGTTTTACTCTCACTGGCCTTGGCAAATTACAGACGTACGGAGTCACAATAACCGTATTCTGATTGGTGCAGTCAAATGAGAGACGTGTCTGAAGAAAGACACGCTTCCAATAACCATGAAGCACAGCTGCCGATGTGCACGTGAGACACTGAAACAAAGTGCGGCAAAAATATTTTCGCGACAAAACCGTGGCCCTATTTAGTATTCATTTTCATTCGTCAAAATTATGGCAAAATACAGAAGCGACAGTTAATTATATACACCCTTGACGTTCAACCTGACCTAAACTGCGAAACAATCGCACCTCTTCCAATAATTATAATGTAATGAATCATAAACACTGTGTATACTTGTCGTTTCAGAGTCTTCATCCGGTAGCGGGCACATACAAGTTGGTGAACAAATTTACTACAATACAAAGTTTCCGGTAATTTCAGTTGAAATGTGATTCGTAAAGAAAAAATTCAACTCGAGGAAAGCGATGTCACCGCGGGCGGTTCCGATTCCCGATATAAATTTTTTTTTATGATGTAGTTGTTGATGACCGTTAACATGTTTTAGACTGTGGCGATCATATTCATGTCCCAAGTTCGCGAAAGTTTCTCTTCAGTGTCCCGTACCTCAATGAAACTTTCGTGTCAAAGATGGGAATTTTATCACCTTCCCAAAGATGCGAGATGTCTGTAGAAAGTTTTCATATCTCCGTAGGTGCATTGTATTATTCGGCTGCTCGCCAAAATATGTGGTGAATGGTTGAGGATCTATAAGGTATAGGAACATTGCGTGGATGCTTTGATTAACAGATTTGTAAGTTCCTTAATATATGCCCTCTTTTTTTTTTTTTTTTTTGCCAATCTTGGTTCCATCGCCGTATCACACCCTCCCTTGTTATACGCTTTCCATTCCGGCCGGACTAGACTGGCATTACGGAGAACCCAAGTTCTACACACAGTTCTACCATTTCTATTTTAGTTTTCTATGGTTTTCAGATATTATCCCCTACCTGCACTTGAAGTACGTGCGAAAATTATATCCGGTACATAGGCCTGACTGTTCACGGTCGCATCTCCTCCTCTCTGGACCACTGGTTCCGCCTGTGATGACGTCACTGTCCTGTCAGACAATGGGCAGCCGGCCGTCATCCAGCACGACCCTGCCAGTCGTGCGGGGAGGGGTGTATCACGACTCGGCGGAGTGGCAGAACACTCGGTGGCGGGCGTCGTGACGCAAACACGCACTTGATGGCGGAGAAAGGAGAGCGACTTTCACGGGAGGGCTCGAAGCGCCTGAGGACAGGCTCAAGCAGCTCACCGCCTCGAGAGGCGCGACCTTCGCCGACATAAACAACTCGGCTGACGGACCACACTAGTATACGCCGCTCTCAGGAGAAACTGCCTGTCTTCATATCAACCCTCTCCGTCATCATACTACTACAATCACACACGCTCTCATACTCCCTTTCACCTACCATGCCAACTACAATATCTATATACGAATCATTAGTAGAGGAAGTACGTGGGGCCGCCATGGTCGAGGGATTAGACCTCCCACTGCCCACCTAGCCGATTCCCGGTGGGTCCGGACCAGGATTTTTCGCATGTCGGAAACGTGGAGGGCGTTGCCGTTGGCTGGTGGGTTTTCTCTGGGAACTCCCGTTTCTCCCACCTCTCTCACTCCGTCACTTCTCTACGCTCATCTCGCCTCACCTATTCCATCTTGCTTGTCGTGCAGCCGTCTCACCCCTCACCTCGATCTTCACTCAGCCACATTGTGACTCTTCCAGATGGCGGAAAACACGTAGTGGTTTTCATTTTCAGTAGAAGTTCCCGCTTGTACGGTTAGACGCTAATGTGGCCACTGCGTGTATAGGACTGTGAAATATAACCTACTGCTAGATGTATCCGCAAAACTGATGCACTTATAATCATTAATTTTGAGAAGGGAGACTAATGAAATATAATTATCTGCGAAACGTTTCCCAAAATACTGCTGACAAATAATGGTTTTCCTTGTATTTGTACTTAATATTCTTCTGTTTATAGATTAGAGCGCATCAGGTTATTTAAAACGAAACACCAAAACCGAATACCAGAATACCACGTACCTTTAAGTTCGGTGTCGAACCACTTTCATATATATATATATATATATATATATATATATATATATATATATATATTACGTTCCGATTATGCCGAGTACTGTTTCGTTTTAGATAATTATATCTCGCTGTGTATCAAATACGGTGTCTTAAATTAACGTCCTCCCTCCAGAACGTAACTGTCGCTTTTTTTTTGTAGAAACACACTGCTACGTATTATTTTAACCAGTTGAAAATACGCAACTTGCCTCCGTAGCGTAGTAGGTAGGATGTCGGCCTACGGTGCGAGAGTTCCTGAGTTCGAATCCCAGCACGGTTACTGATATTTGAGTAATTTAGTTAAGTTTAAGACAGTTTGTGAGACGTCCCTTCTTAAACCTAACAGCACGAAACAAGGGACGCAAATAAACCCTTTAAAATAAATAAAATTAAAGTAGATAATCCATGTCTTACAGCGACAGAACATAACTTTACTTTCCCTTATTTGTAGAGTCACTAAATTTACGCGAAAAGATATTTGGGCCAACTTGTTTCTATGGCTTGTGTACACATCTGCAACCCTGCTTCATCATCAGTCATTGAAGTTTTTTATCTCAGAGTGTTTAGAGGAGGAAAAAAAGGGGGGGGGGGTTCTACCAGCAAATATAAGAGCTGTGCTGTCGCAGTAACAGTATTCTAATCGTCACAGTCAAATTACAGCGGTCTCTGTACAAATACACACTACCGATAATCATCACGCAGAGCTACAGTAGTGCACATAAGACACTTAAACAATCTGATGCCAAATTCTTTCCGCGAAAATTCAGGGTCGCTATTTAGGCTATTTGTAATGTTTCCAGACGTATACATTCATCTCAAAATTGGGTTAATATTCCTTATGATAATGTAAGTAATGACGACAACCTTATGAAACTCTACTCTCATCTCTATGTATAAAATTAAGTGCCCCACTCACTTAACGCGCAGCCCAAACCACTTGATCTAGAAACGTGAAATTTTCAACGTAGCTTTCCCTCACGGTGTAGGCACCCACTACGGAAGGCTTTTTTGAAAATCAAAAATTAAAGTGGTGAAAAGGGGCAAAACGTGTTTTCACGAAATTCTCGATAACTCTCTAACATGATGGTATAGTGTTGATATTTTTACTTCAAACTTTGCCTAGTCAAACGCATATTTTACAATTTTTCGATTATCCGAAATTTGGAAGTTAAGAGGCTGAAAAGTCGTTAACTTTGTTTTCAATAAATCCTCCATTTCTCTTAAACCACTTAAGATATCGAGGTCATCTTTGCATCAGAATGATGTTCATGTAAATGTCTAAAAATCTAATTTAGGGTTTTTCAAAATTCGTCCTTGAAAACCAGTAAAAAAAAATTAAACGTGTTTTAAATTACTTATCCGTATCTCCTGAACCATTTGATATGTCAAGGTGGTTTCTACTTTAAAATGAAGCTTACGTAAATACCTATAAAGTAATTTCATAATTCTTCAATATTCGTCCTTGAAAGCTGGTAAAAAAAAAAATAAAACGTGTTTCAAAGTAAATATTCGTATCTCCGAAACCATTTGGGATATTCAGGTGGTTTTTGCTTTAAAGTGAAACTTATGTAAATATCTTAAAACATAACTCAGGATTTTTCGAAATTCGACAATAACGGGTGTGAAAAGTAGTAAATTGTTACAGAACTCCCGAAATGTGAATATTGACCACGGAGAAATAACTCAAAAGTAGCAATTGATATGTTTTTTGATCTACAAAAAGACAGATATTGATTATCATAAAGAAATAAAGATGAATTAAAAACAAAGAGGTACTGCAATTACAGTACGCTCAGCGAAGTGGTCTGGATAAAGCTGTTTGTATATGTTGTATTATTTAACAGCTAGCTTCATATCTCTTTGCTGTCGAACATCATTTGGGGATGCTTTCTGTTTCATTACGTACTTCTAGCTTGTGTGCTGATCTATGTTTTTCTTTTGCAGCAATATGTCATTAGTTCCGTCGGTCTTGTTGTTCTTTGATATCAGAATTGCACGTTCGCACAACCATTCAATGGGCTTCTCACTAATGTAGGATGTATCAGGATATACGTTTACTAAGAGATTAGCAATTTTTATTACTCCTCCTCCTAGGCTTGCTGGTATGATAATCTGTCCATCACATTCAGGATATGTATGACCCATCGCCAATTTTGAGTAGAATATTAGAGAATTGCTCAGCAAGAGATATAATTTTTTAATTGATAAAGATATACAGATAATATAGTGACACCATAAAATAATACGTAACTATAAGTTCATTACTCTTTTTATAGTACACGCGGTCGGAGCCGCAACGGGACAGCTAGTTGACAATAACATGTCGCTGATTAATATAAATATGATATGCCACGCTTTGACGAGCAGTCATCTTTTAAACTTACCTATTACCACTTCTATTTAGTTACCTCATGGTTATGAATGTATGTTGTGGGTTTTAAATTTAAAGAACTGACCGTAAAATGTTCTTCTTGTTGCAGTTTGAAAACTATCGTCTTGAAGCTAGAACATATATATATATCGATCATCGCAGTGAATAAATATCGTTCGGTTTCGCTTGACTGTGGACAATCGCACTATATGAGCATAGGAGACTTCAACGCACGGAAGAAAGGGTAACGCATGCGTTTTTAAGATGTCTCGGAAGTAAATCAACGATGAAATATGACATCGCCGTTTGCCAGAGGGAGGTAGCAAGTCACGACTTTGAAGTGCTATTCTTCAACGTTAACAACGAGGGCGTAAACATTCCTTTTACTTTTTTTGTCGTTCTGACGAAGGTTGCATTGGACCGGAGGTATTCACTCGCATATCACGTTCCCAATGCAGTGGTGGCGTGGGTAGGAGTGTTGATAAACGATCAGGCGATAGTGAGTAGACAAATTACTGCTTTCACGTAGCACAGGACGTTGTCAATAGGTTTCAATCTGATACCGGCAACCAGGCCACATCCGCCCTCCATCGAGTGGGCGGCCCCTGGTCAGCCATTCTTCACAAGATATCGCCCAGTTTCGACACATCGCCTTGCCAAAGTGCTTCAACTAACGTCCGCTACGAGCTCGCCGCAGTTTTGTAACTCGCTGTCTCTATCATACATCACCTTAAATACGTATATAAATATACGGTTTATAGTCTAGCTGCCGATTGTACAGCCTATTAAAACGCCACACTCCAGATAAACAGCGCGCCCATGTCTTGCTCTTGTCAGATTCTTCTATCGTGAGTCTGAATTCACCACCGCTTAAGTATTGCAAAGGTTTTGATATAAACACAACCAGCAGCTCTATTAACTACAATCAGTGTTGTCGACGAGTGCATTTACCAACGAGTAGTAGACAGTATAGAAGAAATTAAACTCTTATTTAGGACGACATGTTTTCGTTATTTTACATTATCATTGCCTATGACCTTTCAGTGAGGAAAATTTAATTTCTAACAATATGAGCTATTACAGAAGGACTGTAGTTAACTCCATTATCTCGAACCCTGAATGGGTTAGTTATTGTTCAGGAGACAAATATGTTGTATCTTAAGAGGCTGTTCCAGTGTTTCAGGCGCATGTATGCAACCCGCATTAACTCCATATAAATAAAGTCTATCACTATAGCCATAAGAGTATTACACATATCAACATTTTCTTCGCGTTTTATCATAGACACAGTCGTTCTTATTTTGGCTTTGTTCTGCAAAATCAAGTATAACAAATGGTTACATTATCAATGTGATACTAAAAAACGTTTTGTAAAATTTGTAGTCAACCATTCTTTACAGCAGACTTCACTGAACGCAGCGAAAATATGAATGATATGTCATTGACAAAACGCGAATATAATGTTCAAACGTGTAATACTCTTATTGCTATAGCGATAGTAAGATTAGCCGTGATTTATAGGAGGTTAATGCGGGTTGCATACATGTGCCTGAAACACTGACACGGCCTCGTGACAATTCTCAACGAGCGTGTGAGTCCGTAATAAACCCGTCGACTGAAATTAATAAAAGACTTTTTAATGCACGAGCAGAAATTCACAACAACTGCTCTACTATAAAACTGGCAGCTTCCAGCGCTTTTTGGCCAAGGTCCCGTGCACATGCGCGTTTCTTTAGTACGTTGAACGAAAAGTGTTCGTTTCGTCAGTGCCCGAGTCAGCTAGGGTAAACCAACTAGTTCGCGGCTGAGAACGTGTATGTAGAACAGGTGTCATTTTTCACCCTAGTTTCTACCGTCCCGCATCAGCAGTCAACGCAGTCTTGTTTTCTTCTTAGTGTTCTCTCGAGTTACTGTCGTCCCAGCTAGAGCTCCGGCTACAACAGAGGCAGGCCCTGCGCTCATTTCGTCCACAATTTAAAGCTCTTTAAGTGTGGAAGTCCATAATTTTATACTTTTGTACCTCTGAGGCAAAGTCACTACGTCACAAAAATCATATTTTCCAGGAGAGCAGTTTTAAGAGTATGATTCACCAGTCAATTAAACTGTTTAATACCTAAAAGCGTTGTTTTTGACACAACACGGACTTTGTGTTGTATGCTACTAGAATGTACTTAAGTTTGTTGTAAAGTTTACGGTAAAAGTGCATTTTGAGAAAAAGTGGACATAGTGTCTTATGACTCCGAGGTACAGATTTATGCAAGATTGTGTTTTTTTTCCCAAACTACTTGCAACTACGTGTTTTTTTTCGCATGATAAGTTTGTATCTTTCGCAATCTTTGTATATTAGAGCGTGACTTACAATTTACATGTCACGGGAAACGCACAAACAACGAAAACTAACTTTCTTATTGAAGTAAAATAATTTACACTGGAATTAAGTGAATACAGTATTTAAAGACAAATCTACATATTTGGGTTGGTTTTTCAAAATACGAAAATATTTCGTTGTTTTAATCATATCCTAAAAAACGCACTATTATAATTTATTTCATTGTGAGCTATTTCAATTCAGTGAGTTAGCTGGTTTTTGATATTTGCACGTCCTCTTGGTATCCGAATTCTGACATTCGTGCACCGTTATACAATATATTGAAATAACGAAGATTTAAAACACGAGCAACTTTAGGAGAAACTTGCTTTAATTAAACTAGCTATTGCCCGTGACTTCGTTTGAGTGGTTTTCAATTTAATATGATACATTTTTGAGTGCCCCGTTCTGCCACCCAACTATACATACATACATACATACATACATAACGCCCTTCTTTCAAGAACAGATGTTTCGTCGATGGTCGAGTCGCGGCAGGGGGTGGCTGTTCAGGCAAGAGGATTATATGCCCTATCTACCTATTGGAAATAATTTCAAATAAATAATTAAATGCAGGTGTAGCCGCCGTTGTAGTAAATAATACGGAATCGTACTACAATTCGCCATTCTCGTACCCACTTATTTTCTTCTGAAATTTACCAAAGGTTCAGTCATTTAAAAGCAATTCGGTAACAATGTTGCACATTGACTCTTACATGAGCAAAAACTGATACGGCTAATTAAAACACTAAGAGATGAGTGTGAAAGAGAGCTAAATCCCTTACTAGTTCACGTTCACAGTTTGTTGCTTGCGTGACACTCATTCACGCTAAAGTTGCGTAAGACGGCAGTTGGCTGTCTGGTTCCCATTACGTGGATTGCCCCGAGGAGGGGCGGCTGAGAACATGGTTGCCAGACGTATTCTAGAATTATGGCACCATTCATAGGCTGTTCACGATAAACTAATTGCTTTTCAAGGCAGGCCGTGATAATTGTTTACCGTTTAATCTAGTTTTATGTTTCCGTCGCTTTCTAATGGAAACATTGCCACCTGGCTATAAATTACAAAATAAACATCTAAATTCACTGTAAAGTTAAATTCTGATCTCGCTATTAAATATATTTACAACAACGAATTTGTTGCAAAAAGATTATTGCAACATTTTGTTTCAATGTTTTACGTGCATCTCGGCAGCTTTGCTTCATGGTTATTGTTAGGGACCCGTGTTTTTGGTGAAAAGATTTCTGCATCAGTATGTTTCAGTGTCTCGTGTGCACATATGCGGCTCTGCTTCATAGTCAGTGATTGGCTGATTTTAACTCCATCGCGTCTTAACGTTTTACTGCAAATCACGGACGTGTGTTGTTCGTAGTAACCTTATTCGTATTGGTTAGAGGAAACATCTTTACACAAAGACACTCTGCCAATAACAAAGAAGCAGAGCCTCAGAGGTGGAGCTAAGACATTGTAACACGTTGGTGTAGAAATATTTTCGCGAAAATAGATGTTGGCATCGTGTCTTTGTTCTGGCATGTCTCTCATTTGACAGCACCTATCAGAATAAAACTATTGTGATACCATACGTCTATGATTTGCCAGAAGAACTAAAAAAAAAATCTATTCAATCACTGACCATGAAGCAGAGCTGCAGATGTGCACATGAGACATTGAAACAAAATACTGCATAATTCTTTTCACCAAAAATTACCAGCTGTAGTGACAGGTCTACAGGAGATTTGTCACTTTATCGTATTACTTTTCTTTACTAGTCAGATGCGTCCTATAAGGCAGACCAGGATATTGTCGGCCAATAAATGACGTCGAAAAAACAAACCTACAGCCGTTTGCAGCCTAGCCTGCTGGCAGAAAATAATGCGAATTTTGGATGTATCTATACGTAGAGAACTGGAAAATTCCCGTTTTCATTTGGGCACAAGTTAGAATTCCAACAACTGTAGGTTTGCGTCACTTTCGCAATTGGCCTTGGTTGCATTTGACACCTCCTGGAAGTCTCATGAGCCAATAATGGAAATATAACTAATGCAGACCTATGTCACGTTAACAGCAAGCAGTTAATGAGTATATGTTGTCTGCTTCACTTCACAAGTATTCATGCAGGCTAGCCTACGGGTCAACGAACCCTCGAATTTTTCCAACCTCTATGTAGGGACAGGAAAATATCGCGAATTCAGTGACCCGCGTGCTAGAATCCATTGTCCTGTACATACTCAAGCCCTGCCTATTCGTTTGTCTGCTGTTCCACTGAGCTTAAGTACGCATAGGATAGTTGATTCTAACATACAGGTCATTGAATACGTAGCCACAGACCCTGCCATTCTGCGGTATATTTGACCGCTAACCTTATTTCACAAGCTTGTTCACACTAACCTGTTGATATTCCACTTGCTACAGCTCCTCTCGGAAGCCAGTCTCCACTACGTTACGGCCACACGTAAGCTCTGCCTCTGCAGCGATATATGTCTACTGTAGTACGTCGTCCTTCATAGAGAACCACAGAAACTACTGACCTCTCACACTAGTATACTGATACGGCTTCTGCTGTCTGTAGTTAACTATGGTAGTAAAATACAACCCGGAATAATCGAGTCTCTACTTTAACCCGATGAAACCCAGTAATTAGATGTTCAGCTTGTCTATGACGATTCGCTGGAGAATACGAGGTATCTAGTGTTAATGTGCCTTGGGCCGGGTACTGCCGTGCCATCTGGCAACACTGGCCGAGAAGCAGGCCAGTGCGTGTTCTGATCTTGGCAGCAACTTGCCAGAGGAGAAGACTTGCCGACAGTTGGAGAACTCAAAACACGACCGGGCCTTATCCCCGCCATCGGGACTAATTTACGAGGTAAGGGAGAAAGCAATTATACGAGATAGCTGGTTTGCCGCCGCGCACGACATTATTACTTCTCATTATATTGTTTATTTACGTTCACGACGTACGAAACTCGGGGGCTCGGAGCAGGTTGCTAACGAACTCCAGCCAACGAACGTAAGACGGGGAAGAAAAATAACACTTGGGGAGGCATAGCAACTGACAGGAAAAAAATTGTCAGTCTAAAAAATTTCTGAAGGACTACTCTCTGCTTTTGCTGACGCGGCTACTTAAAAGGAAATGCCAATTAAATTGTGTTATGCAAAAAGAGACCATCCCAGATTTGATAAAGTAGAACATAAACTATTGTTAAAACAACATTGTTTTGTTATTTTGTTAAATAATATATTCTCATTTCCAAGTACTTAACCTAGGTTTGCTTTAGTGAGCTTAACTACTGAAGTTTTAATGTATAATAATTGAGGAGCTTGTTCTGCGTCTGATTTTTACGATTGTGACGAGGATGCCTTCTGCATGACACCATTCATTCAATCATAAACATTTAATTGAATTACATATATTCAACTGTTGGCACGTCTTTTACGCTATTAAAGTATTTCTCGATGCGCAGGCAATAGGGGAACGATTTTTTTGGGTAATTTTCTAAGTACGTGCAGAGGTTATCACCCGTACACAGTAATAAACAGTGTTAGAGTAGAATTTTCTGAAACACGATTTAAATATGTGTTTCATATTTTCTCCTACTATTACAAAACTGCTGGAGGTACTTTGTCAATTTTGTATTTTTATGAGTGTTTTTCCTTCTGCAGCATCGTGTATACCTTAACAAACGATCGGATGAAATATGTATACCTGAGAAGAGTATGCACATCGAAAAATATCAAAATTCTCCTGCTGTAAGTATATCGTGAGTGGCTGTATTCAGTGCATGTGAAAACGTGCATCTTGACAAATTACTTAGAAAACAGAAAATAGGCGAACGACTTGGTGTAATATTTGTTTAAGAAGACCTCAAAAGAAAATTTTGTATGCAAAATGCAACTGTATTATAATACTCTCTCGTGTAGTAAAAAATATAAAACAACTAATTATTTTTACCAACATAACACAGGCTCGAATGATATACTACACCTAAAAGGTATTAAAACCAACACTTTTTAGTGTTATGTCGAACAATGTGTAGAGGCTTAAAAAATTACGTGACGGTTCATAAGTACATTTAAGAGAACTGTGTCTATAGCTCTCTCGTAAAGCAGCTTTTAATAATGATGCCTTCCTCTCTCCGTTTCTTTTATCCGTTACGCCATGTATATCATCGTCTTGGCACCGTACTTTCTCTCAGCCAGAAGACGTGCGTAATGTTCAGAATAGGTCCTATTTCAGGAAATAATTTGCTAGAAGACGTGTTGCTAATGGTTAGTGGATGGTACCTTTATTTTCAGATATAAAACAATAAACGTAATCACCTGACAATAACAAAACATTACTGAGACTATGATTGTATACGACACTCATGGGCCTACATAATTGTTTGCAATTTTCTTGGAATGGATAGAAAATATCGTGCATGTTTTTTAAGAGAATATATTTCTACAAAACAATGCCAAATCCTAATGATGAAATGAACGAGGAAAGCGTTCGCTCAGTTTGCGCTTAAAATAGGCACCAGTAGGACGTACAAAGTGAATCAAACCTTTTAATAAAATTTAAAAAAATTTCACGAAAAAAACCTCGATTACTAGCCTAATTCCATTTAAAACACCCCAATCTTACTTCGAATTTCAAATCCACTCATTTCTAAATTTCAACCAGTGACAAAAAGATGAAATAAAGAAATCTAATTAATTTCCAAGAAATGAAGGGCTTTCGTACAAGTTTGCGAAGAATAAAATGAAATTGGATAACAATTAGATTGAAAAATTGTGAAATCTAGTTCATATTTCTTGGTGCTAATTGCTAGAAGCCCAGATTTTGAGTTTTAAGAAAATTTCGCTTTTTTATTAATTTTCATTGAATTAATTAACTAGTGGAGAGAAATTCTGGCTAACTTATTTGAAACTGGTTAGTCCTTCATATTACACCAATAGCCTACATCTTACCTTCGTACTATTTTGGTACTGAAGGTTTGTAAGTGTAAATTTCATTTCAGAATTTCATTTTCGCTGTCATAACCTTCCTATTTTTCATCACAACCCTACGCAGTATTAGTTCGTTTCGATGGCCCCACATATTTTCGGCAACACGGGAGTTCATCGGATGCTGTACTCGTAGTTTTCCTGCATTAGGTCATATCCTTTTATTCTTCAACTCGCGAAAACATCGAACATGTCAACTACCTTAGTTACAACAGCACCCACTGTAACAGCTTCAACAAATCTTTTACCTCCGACATAATGCACTGACTATTATAAATAACACTTTCTCAACGGAAACTTAAGAGGCCGTATCAGTGTTTTAGGCGCATGCATGCAACTAGCATTAACTCCATATAAATCAAGGTTAATTTTAGGTTGACTATAGCAATGAGAGTATTACACATATCAACGTTATCTTTGCGATATACCAAAGACACGGTCGTTCTTATTTTCGCAGCATTTGCCAAAGTCAAGTATAACAAATGGTTACATTATGAATGTGATACGAAAAAAAAAGTTTTGTAAAATTCGTAGCAACCATTCTTTATACTTAACTTCGGCAAACGCATCGAAAATAAGAACGACTCGGTCTCTTATAAAACGCGAAGATTATGTTGATATGTGTAACACTCTAAATGCTATAGCAAACCTAAAATTAGCCTTGATTTATATGGGGTTAATGCTGTTGCATACATGCGCCTGAAACCACTGAAACGGCTTCTTAAGCTTGCAACGTATTGCGGAGGTCACACAAGTATTAGGTCAATACGATAGCACTGCCAAGACATTTTTGTTAATATATACGTGTATGTTTTGGCAAGCATTTCATGAGTTGTTTCCACATTTCCATACATAACTTTGTACCATAAAAAGAGTAACTACAATAAACACGTACATTTTTGCATTATCGCCACGTTAGCTTGTAAACTTAACATTCACTCATTTTTGTACCCTTATAGTTTGGATTTATTTTTTGTCGTATGCTTAGGTAGAAGTTTAATGATAAAGGTTTTCTGAACAGTGATTGTAACTAATTATTTTCTTTGTTGCAGTAAACGGACCAGCGGTGTCTTCGCCATGAAGACACTAGCTTGCCTTCTCCTCGTCCTGGGTCTGACGGCTGCACGTCGGATTCCTGGTGAGTAGTCCACAACCCACACACTTGTTGCCGTTAACGGCTTTTGCTCGAGTATCTACACTTTTGCCAAAAATTATTTCAGTAAAATCGCTCTATGACTTTGTTATAACTGGTTTTTAATGCGCACTATTAATCCTAGTTTACACCAACGATAACAATGTAAAAATGCTTGAAAATTTTTGACAATGTCATGTTACCAACATTGTTGCCAACATTCTGTTATCAACATTGTTCCCAGCATTCTGTTATCAATTTTGTTGTACAACACTCTGTTATCAACTTTGTTAATATTTATTTAAAAAATGTTAATAACATTCGTCACCAACATTTTGTTGAAAAAATTTGCTAGCAACAAAAGTTATGAATTTTAGAAACATGTTAATAACTTTGTCGCCAACGCTGTTGATAACATTATTTTACCGACCCATTCTAGGGCGGTCTAGATCAAAGGATGTTGGTAACAAATGTTACTGGCAATGTTATCAGCAATGTTGTAGGTATTTTTGTCATCAACTTTGCTATTAACATTCGTTCATCATTCTTACAATTTTGTTAGTAACATTGTAGTTTTCAGCAATGTTAATAGCACATTTTCTGTCAACAATGCTATTAAATAGTGTTCCATAGTTTAGAATTTGTTGATAACATTTGTGTAACTACCATTTTGTAATTAACATTGTTACTGTTATTTTTTCGGTATAAGCTGGCTTTTATGTAGATGAGACAAAATAATGCACGAGGGTAGCCAATTAGTTAACTAACGACATTTCCTTTTAACTACTAAATTAGCGAAAATCCTTATACCATTTGTCTTGAAACACTGCATTACACAGTGAAACCAATTTGCAACAATGGTACAGGCAATCTTACGTTATCGACTCTCGTCTGGGGTTAAAAATATAATTCTCTCGAAACCATAGAAACTGTGGCCTTTTTTTCTGTTAGATTTGGATGTTTAAATTATATACCAATAGCTCTGTGGTAAAATACGCCACATTTCAGTAGATAAAATCCGACAAAAAATACGTTATGGCGTAATTAGCCGAATTTTATTTTTAAATCACAAATAGACGCTCGCAGTTTCAGAAGACATCAACTAATGCAAAAGTAAAATTTGCTGATTGAATTTGAAGGCACGTGCATTATGTTAAAGAGCCCCAATAAGAAATGTTTAGTAGGCCTAATGTCGATAAAAATATTGTTATGATTTGTAAACCAAAAATCCTACACAAGGAGTGAAACACCACTTTAAGAGATCAAGACGGTGGTGTTGATCTTCGGTGTCTTCGGCACAAAAACGAGGGACGTAAAACACGACGCAGATTACAGCACCGCCATTCTCTTATCACTAGTACTGTACCTGACGTGAAGCACTCTCAAGCCGTATGTGCAACCCCAGTTCATAGGACGTAAGACATCGTGACCAATATATTGTCTGTTGACAGAAACGCTTAGTGTTCCACGATATATTAGTCTTCTGAAGTGCATTTATATGTCATTATTTTGCAACATTAGCTGATTCAGAAAAATATACTCAACTACGTTAAAAACTAAATATCTCGTCAGCTTCGCCAGTACCAAATGCGCTGTTCATATAGAAGGTGTCTATGTTTGGGAAGAAGTACTAAGAATAATTTTCTCGGTTATGTGAACTTTTTGAAAACCTGCTAGTCCTATGTTTCTCTCTATTCCGCCGCTTTTAAAAATGCTGTTATGAAAGCAACAACTAGTATCCATGCGTTGATTAAAAAACACAGAAACATTTAAAACTAGAACATGTCACATACATGCCAAGTCTTGATCTAATACTAAACTTCTTTAAAAATACGCCTTATGACTATATACATGCGATCCTAGCGTTATTATTGGGCGAGATGATAGAAGTCAATGGCGTATATCCACCCGTACACACACTTGGATGTTATTGGCTCCTGGTTTTTTAATCTTTGTGTGCCCATCATATTACAGAGCTATGAGCATGTTACAGTTGACATGATTGGTTGAAAAAGTCCTTCAAGGTGAAGCACACAAACCACCGTCCGACAGCAGAAGTCACATAAACACACAGCAACTTGGGAGTCCACTCTGCCACAGAATAAATATGTAGTGACAGAAGCGACAAGACGTGATTTTTATCCTACTAGTTTTCTCTTTGGATTGCTATGGCGTCGGAGTTTACAGAAATTTGGTTCTCCTGAAGTTCAGTAGGCCTTATTTTATTATCTGCGAGGAAATTGATACATAACGTCACAACTACGATTTATAAATATGTAAATGAGATACTAACACATTACAGTACTTCGTGAAATATAAGCATTTGTTTAAACCTAAATCTCAAATTCCATATGGCTTTGTTTACTTTCCTGTACGCCCCGAGAATTGGTACAATAACAATGGTTAAAAAGATCGATTATGTCGCTTCAAACAGAATTAATTAGTATTAGCTTACGTTGTGCCTCGAACCGTTATGTTAGCCACTTTTAAATATAAAGCTAATATACAAGCTAATTACAGTATTTCAAGCACTACAAGTGGTTATATAAGCCAATGTCTCTAATCCACGTGGCATTGTTTATATTCCTGTACGCCCCGAGAGCTGGTACGATAACAACTATGAAAAAGCTTTCTTGTCGCTTTTGTTACAACTTACTTACTCTGTGACTCTAAATGTAAGAATTACGTGAAATTCGCAGGTCCCTACTTATGACGAAATGTTATAATTTTTTGTAATTTAATGTCAGTGCTGCTGTATATACATCAGTATAAAATTTCTGTCTACGTTCACGGGAAAGTCGATCCGAAATTTTGCATGTAAGGGTCGAGCCGGACAATGCCGTTGGTCGGCGGGTTTTCTCGGGTAGCTCCAGCTTCTTTCACCACCTTAATTCCGATACTGCTCCATTCTCACCTTTAATCTCTAATCACTCCTTATTAGCCCTGCGAGCCTCTATGATCAGAGCTGATCAAGGTCACTTCGCTTTAATTCTGCGTGCACAGCCAGCTCGAGTCCCTCCTCAGAACATCTGAGAAAAGAACATCCTGCGAACCAACCCGATTACTATATTCCTTCAAATTTCGCGTTCATTACTCACTGTAAAAATTTGCATGTTTTTAGTTCTTATAAGCCGCAAAAATCAATCTACGTAGTGAAATGAAGAAATTCGTACTGAAACTAAGCGTCACGAGCTACTTACTGCTTGACGTCTTTTAAAATACATAAAACATTTTCGTGTAAAAAAAATTCTGAAATCTCGAATTGTTCGCCACTTTTCTCGATTTTTTTTTTGTAAAAAAAAAAGTTTGTAATTTATTTTAGAACATGTCAAGTATTGGCCCGCGACATGTAGTTTCAGTGTGAAATTTTTTCATTTCAATATGTTCATTGGTTTTTGCGGCTTATAAGAACAAAAAATGTGCAAATTTTGACTTTGAAGTGCCACTGTGGGAAAACTGGCTGAGGTAAATTTCTTTTACAGGAGGAAAATGTACATCAAAGTAACGTGTATAAAACTAACACTGTTTCATACAGATATAAAATTACGACTTTTCCTCACTTGGTCGCCCTTAAGAGGGCGTGGTACATAATTCAACGCTAAAAGCATTACTATAACTGTAGGTTTCTTCAAGCCAATTTGCGAAAGTTAAACAACAGCAATCCTAGACAATAGTTTTAGTCGACGTTTTAAACAAAAGTGTTTCCAGTGTTACGAACTTCTGAGGCACAATCTCTGACGCCGGAACCTCGTGCATTTAACTGCGGCAGGAGAGTTCGCGCGTAACGAATTAGTAATTTTAGATTAATATTTACTCATAAAGTTGGCAAATACTATTATCTAGGATTCTCATTAAGTATTTTATCCATATTGGCTTCGAAAAAAGCGTAGAAATCAGTTGTTTTCAGCGTTTATTTATCTACTACTCACTCTTAAGGACGAATCCAAGCGTTTGCCAGGGGTTTATACCGAAACCGAAATTAGGATGGTCAGACCGGAAACGGAAAGCGCGTACAGCCTAATGCTAGTCCAGTTTTGTTAGTTTTGTATAACTTGAGAAAAATTTGGCAGCTACTTGTAGGCAATAATTTTTAGTACTTTAGAAAAATGTGTGATAATTTTAGTTCTAAAATGTACCTGCTATGCTCACTTTACATTTTTTATTGTAAATGTTGTCGTATGTTGTTCCACATATCACAAAATATTGACAGTTATAGTCAATAAGTACTGAAGTTATAATAAACAGAGAATACCAACACGTTACCTCGCTCGGCGACGTGGACGAGAGCTGCAGCTCGTCAACCCCTGGTCCGGAGCGCCAGGGTCGCTTGTCCTTGACTGAGTTACACTGACCTACCTCGGTCACAGCACACCCTGACAGCAGCCACCGGGAACACAGACAAGAGACAAGCGGCGATAGTTTCGCAACGACGTTCTCATTCTGTCAGGGACGCGGGGGTTCGACGTCGATCTCGGTCACGGAGCGAATTCTTCGGCTGGGGTTGCCCCCACGATCACGCCCTTATACAGCTCGGCCGAGGTCGCCGCGCCTTCGGTCGCCTGATCTCACCGCCCGATACTCTCGCCGACTGAGGACCGCTGCCCGCCTGCCCAAGTCACCGTCGTTCAAGGGGAAGACAGACACCGGGTGAGCGCCTCTAGCATAGGGACGATGAGGCAAGAGGTGAACGAGTAAGAGTCGGCCCTAGATCACGCGGCTGATCGCGCGGCTGATCGCGCGGCTGATCGCGGTCGTTGCAGTCTAAAAGCACGCAAGTAAAATTTGTAACAGTATATTATTATTGTTTATGTCAAAAGCCAAAGGACTGAACTACACATCAAAAGCCAAGGGATTAAACTAAACGTCAAAAACCAAGGGATTGAACTACACATCAAAATTCAAGGGATTGAACTACACATCAAAAGGCAAGGGATTGAACTACACATCAAAATTCAAGGGATTGAACTACACATCAAAAGGCAAGGGATTGAACTACACATCAAAATTCAAGGGATTGAACTACACATCAAAAGGCAAGGGATTGAACTACACATCAAAATTCAAGGGATTGAACTACACATCAAAAGTCAAAAGATTGAACTACACATCAAAAGTCAAAGGATTGAACTACACATCAAAAG
>PNEQ01000342.1:29574-132411 GCA_003012365.1 Medauroidea extradentata
CACATCAAAATTCAAGGGATTGAACTACACATCAAAAGTCAAAAGATTGAACTACACATCAAAAGGCAAGGGATTGAACTACACATCAAAATTCAAGGGATTGAACTACACATCAAAAGGCAAGGGATTGAACTACACATCAAAATTCAAGGGATTGAACTACACATCAAAAGTCAAAAGATTGAACTACACATCAAAAGTCAAAGGATTGAACTACACATCAAAAGCCATGCCTTGTAGAGTGACCACTGTGGTTACGTGCATGAAGTTACATGTCCTGACACCATAATTGGCGTTTGTAAGGATTTTACAAGTTTACGCTCACTTTCAGAAAGCCCGCTTCAGAACACGTGTTTATGTCGCATCATAATCAATGCGGTAGACAATGAAAATTAGAACTTTGCTTCATGACTTGATGTACTTATATTACGGATTTTACCTACCAGTATTTATTTACAGTGATACGATGTTTTGGAACGAATTTTTTTCATTTTTCTGACAGAATTACTTTATGGTTATTTTACAATCTACTTAGGATTTTTTTTTCAACTAAGGTAAAATACCTTAAGACATTACTACTATCCAACTCCTTAATTTTCATGCGAAAGAACCACATTAATTTTAACGAATATATGTTCTAAGCAGGGGCGTCATTTGGGGCTACAGGGGGGGGGGCAAATGCCCCCCCCCTGGATTTGGAAATTTTGTGTATAAATATATTTTTTGTATTTTTAAATGTAAATAATTCTAACTTAAGGACATAAAACTGAAGTTTTATTATTAAAGTATCTAATTTATACATGCTTAATTAATAAAAAAGATGCAACAAGGTCACTGTCGTCAGAAAACAAAATCTTGCCCCCCCCCCCCTGGAAAAACCTGAAATGACGCCCCTGGTTCTAAGGAAGCTGAAAAAGTAATTTCTTTAAGTTCAAGATACACCTTATGTAACTTAAAATGTGTAGATCAATTATGTGAGTACTGTACCAACCTCTTAAGGTTGCCAACTAGTTGGAAGTATTTTTCTCGTACGAAGTATAGAAATGCGGCACAACACACGCATTTCACATCACCGTAGCCTCTAAGCACAAGTCACCGGCGCGCAGTCTTCTAACAGTTAAACCAGCTTCATGAGACGCTCAGGGGTAACCCTATAATTATATAACGCAATATTAAAGAAGACGAAGGTGTACTGCAAATACATGTACCCATTTTAATAACCTGCACAGAGATGTTCTCAGCTAGAAATAACAGCAACAACACTAATTATCGCCATCTTCGACAGTGAATAAATAATATCTAAACATGACCGGAGGATCTGAAATATGTGTACACACGTGTAACGAACTTTGAATGGTATCCCTAAGCAGACATAACTGACGTAATTGTGTATTTCACGAATAAACGTCTATCGGCTGCCGAAGGTCTGTACAGTGCTCTGTGGCCTGACGGGCAGCCATCTCAGTACTTCTCTGGCCAATTAACTAATATACATATTTATGACCCAGCGAAGTCGAAATATGATTTTGTTTATATTTCCCATAAACTTTTCTACAGGAATTAGGTAATTCACAGCGACGAAAGATGCCATGTAGTACATAATACATTGGGTTTTATCACTTCGTTGAAATGTTGTACTAATGATGAAAATGATCCATTTTTACAATTTTTTGTAGTAGACAAATTCATAACTAGTGTCCTAGTTTTCATTAAGTTCCTTATGACAGTTATATTCAAAGTTAATTGTTATCTTATTTCTATGTGTGAGCTAGAGATTAATACGAGCAAGTTGTAAAAAAGAATTTTTTATGTGTATGGTTAATATTGATGAGTTTAAAGGATCTTTGCATAAAATCTATATATGGGATATTAAATTGTTCATACTGTGCGAAAATGTCTCCAGACGAAGCGTCTACAGTTTAACAATATGTAAAACAAATACAGAACAGCTTTTTATTTATCTGTCGAGTAGTTTTAAGGTGACCGTAAATGTGTACAGCGCGCCGTTCAAGACTGTTTCAACCTACAGCGAACAGTGGACGGGAAAATGAGACAATTGGTATCAAAAGGAGCTATCTTCAATATGTTAAAATGTACAGTACAAGTAATTTTTTATATTGTGAATTTCTTCCCACACTATTGGGATGGGTTTTGTCTTACATATTCAAGAAAAATTATATGTAGGCCTATGCGAGTATCTAAGAAAACCAACCGTGATTACTGGTTTATTAGATATTTTAACTTTAATATTGGGGATTGTCTCAACTTTGGTAATAAATGGAGATTACTCATTTTGATACCAACAGCCTGCAATGCAGTATCACACACGACGTAGTCTCACACACAGATAACTATACTGAAGACGAGGCGCTGGTAACTTCGCCGATAAACTGCATGCATATACAGGCAAATTACGTCAAGCATGTTTATAAAATTGGAGGGTCTCTAATCATCAGAAGTAATGAGTATAATTAAAGCAGTTCTGGGTACAAATGTACAAAATACTACAGTTTTATCACCACCTCCATGATGTGACTCGCTTACAATGTGAAGGGTTACGTGTTGGGGTCACAGATTGGAGGAGCGTACCGCCTCTGTATGTAGGTTCAGGTCTTATTTAGTACTTTTTACGCTCAGATATCCCCGCATCTATCTATTAATATGAGACGGTTACGTTAAAGGTGGGCGTCTGTTCAAGCCGCCGAACGGCGTACGAAAGCTCCTGCAGACACAAGATTTTTCGAAATCTGCTCAGCGAGCTCAAGTTATGTCTTCTTAGGAATAACATTCCAAGAACGTTACACTTGTGTACAACCATTTCAGGTTCTCCAGTTACCTCTAAAGTTTATTTTTACGCTGCCAAAAATTGTGAAAATGGCGGCCCTTTCCATGTATGAAAATACTGGGGAAAAATGTTTACTGCGTACTGGTATGTAAAATACTCATTAATCTTTATTATTACGTCAAGAAATGATAGGGTCACCACTGGATGTCTCACAGAGGCGAGTTTCCATACGAGAAGACAGCACACCAGTTCAGTGACTTGCTTCTAGAGGCTAGGTTGAGGTGTGATGCGTCTACTGTCGCTTCCGCACTTCTAGGCCTCTAACGAGCAAGATACATTCGCCCAGGCAGCCAACTTAATACATAGCCATTAGAGAAAATGACTAGACGCCTCTCAATGTGATCACTGAAAAGCGCCGGGCTCAATTGGCGTGTAGTGTAACAGGTGATTGTTTGAAACCAGCCGCTATTGTTAGGATTTTTAGGTCATATAGTTTGTTTGCTATCCCGTTGTGTTTAGGCAGTCTCATTGCTTAGAATTAACCATGACAGCTGAGCCCGACCACCCAATGAATGTAGAATGATGTAGTATTTAATATCATCACCTACATAATTAAAAAGTTCGTACTTTTACAAGCGAGAACTTGCAATCTAACCGGGAAAACATTTTCCAGACATGCCTTACAAATATTAGGTCACAAATATTTGAGGTTGATAAAATTATATTAAGCGTATACAGAGTACATTGAATTTATTTTGATTTAACATAATATATACAGTATTTGATGAAAAACAGAATAAACTTCATCGCCCGGTTTAAAATTCGAACTCTGCCATGGAAAATTGATTTCCAAAAACAATAACTATCATTATAAACAATCGTAAAATGTACATAAAGTTAGGTGAAAATGTGCAGGAGTCGCTTGTTTTGAATACGCAGAGTTGTAATATTTTTCCCCATTGTAGAGTCATCCTTAAATCCTTAACAAATGAGATTGAACACTAATAAATATATAGTATTACGGTTTCAGACCTTAACTTTTGAGAGCGATGAAATGTATACTATGTTTGGTAGTCACGTGACATTTTATGAACAACGAGAGGAAAAGAGGAAAGAAAGTATCTAAGTGTAAAATAAAATTATCTTGGCTTTATACTCACACTTCTCTATAAAAAAAAGCCCATAAAAGGTCTACCAAAACAGAGCTAGCTTACTTTCCGTGTAACAAATGAAATCAGAAAATACCGACCTTACATCTACGCCTTTCCCAGGACTACAACCAAGAATGTCTGCACTGATGTGCGGAGCGCGAGTATATCTTCACATTAGTCGAAATTAATCTTCCTTATTTCTTCGTTTGGCATATATACCACTCTACCACCAAAATACACGTTCGCTGCGGCTAAAGTTCAAGGCTCTACCTCTACACATCACGTTCGCCTTCCTCCATTTCTAGCTTCTGTCTCTCTTTGTATTCCCACTCCCTTTCTATTCGTTACCTTACAGCAAGTATCACGCTACTGAAAATGTACTATTACTCACTGGCAAAATATAACTTTTGGAAAATAAACTGTCACAGCTTACGTCGTTACCAACTGTATTCGAATTATAAACCCTGAGTTAAAACGTCTAAAATTTATACAATTCATTTATTGAATTAATTTTCCCAGAGTATGTGAAGGAAAAACTTTTCAAATACCGTAAGCTGGGAGGACATTGGTCACATTAAGGATACTTTGGGACACTTAAAAATGTTCTTCGCATATATGGCAGCCTGGAGTAAAGAAACTTGTTTGCGATAAATTTCAACTGTCCAACTCTCTATGTTAAGAGTGCTTTCATGTATGAACATTAGATCGAAAATGCATCCTCACATTACTTAGTTCAAAGTCGTTTTTATGAGTTTCATGATCGTTAAAAGTACTTTTACTTAAAGGCAGCTAAAAATTGACTGATAACGTCACTTGGAAAAATTTGATAAACTTTTTATTTTTTGGTATCATAAGGATACATTTCCGAAATAATGTACATGCATCTCGCAAACATACCCTAACTTCAATCGTCTTGTAAGGTATAAATGAACATTTCAAGGAGTGCGCGTAGATAAAACATTTGAAGCATATTTGGAGAAAATTATTGTAAAACAAATTATATAAATAATGCGTTCCCGTTAATCAGATTTCCTATTAAAATAAATCTATGTTGCGTAGTGTCTCGGGTTTCCACGTTCGTCCTGCCACGACTGATAGTATTGTATGAGACGAGTGAAAGACAATAATTAATGTTGTGCTGCTGTCAGCTATGAAGGACAGACATCTTAAATCACTCTTATTTAGCGCTTTTTACTCCCAAGCGGTTCTTACTTATCTAGATTTTGTCTAGTCACCTCTCTCCCTTACAGCCAATTACGATCTCTTACACTCGTTGGTTCTGTTAAGCGCTCAAGTTTTCCTGTTCCCGACCCCATGATGCTTGTAACCTGCGGCATTTACTCAATGTACGAGCACAGTTTCTGCGCTCCTCGCCGTTCTGTTTAGTACCGCTATCCTTCTTCCTTTTTACCGTGATTCCAACCTTTCCGCCTTTCTGCTTTCTATGTTCGCAATCATTACTTTTCCCTGTCGATTAACTTTGCACGTTAAAATAACGTCTCTCTAATTATTATCATCCATGTTCAACAGTCCACCTATCTTCAAACTGTCCATCTATGGCCTAAATTACAACCCACAGACTACAAGAGTTACACCGAATAATATAGTGTTAAATAAAAAGCTACAAAGAACTGTCGCTTTATCGTTTCACTTAATTTGTTATGTACACTATTTATACAAGCCACATCTTATTCCGTTCTGAAGATGTTTACATCTTACATCACCAACTACCATAAATCCTTGAATTTATTTTGATTTATCTTCACTTACCGTTATCTAACTCCGTACATCACGCAAATCATATAAATATGGTTTACAATTCACCTGAATTAGAAGATCCAGCTAACGCAAAACAATGTAGCTTAAACTGCAAAGCGTTTTCACAAATGTATATTTTAGTATGTAGTTCTGTACGCTTGAATAATATTTTTCTTTTTAAGATAGCATGTCTTGCGTCGCATTCCGAAAAAAACTAAGCTGAACTTTGACACGCTCGACAAGTAAATAATCTAAATTATCTTTCAGATACGTCTTTGATGTCAGATATACCATTTCTTTGAAAGCGATTTACTCTAGAACGCCTGTAACTTACAGGAAAATATAATTCGCGACTCTTAATATTTCGATCTCGCGGATGACTGTATCACTGTATATAGTACCATAATTCTGTACGTCCAATAGAACTGCCAAAACTTTACTTTTGTAACAAAGGGACATATATAACCGACACGTTTTGCCGAGATATTCGCATATGGTGGATACTTTTTGCGGAAATTGTAGTATATTTCCATTTTTGTGATGTATCCGAGGTCCAGAACAAGACGGCGCGTCAGCGATAACACACTGAACTTCCATTCGTCAGGACGCAGATTCGATTGCCGGTCCGACCAATCCGATTAAATGAAACGGCTCCACGTGAACACTAGGACTGCGATCTATTTTACTAGGACTGTTACTCGCTACAGGCGCGTTTTAGTTGATAAGGAATATTCACTCCGGAGATCATTTTGGCTCAATAAAGAAATTAAATTATATGGTTTCTGCACGATGACATGTTCAAGTCACAACTGTTCTTAACCACAGGATAACATAAGCATCTACAGAAATAACGTAGTTCGCACCAAATAATGATAGTCTGAATGGCTTAATGAAATTTACAGTGTTACTCGTGGACATATTTTTTGTATTTTAAATTATTATTAGTACGAATATTTGTTATTTTCAAATTTTATTTTTTTTAATGCAAAACTATTTTTGATTGATATTACAGTCTCCACAAAATGAAACAAACATAATATATTTTCTAGGCGTGAATTATCTGATTTAAGTAGGACAGTTATTTTTACTATGACGAAATGTTGTTTTGAACAAGTCGTTTTGTAAAAAATATATATTGTAGGATATAAATATAATTTACTTTACAAACATGCAATCGGAGGAAATATCCGTTAGTTAATCAGTATTCAGTTAACTACAAAATAACGAAACTTTTACTTCAGATCTTAACCATCCACGTAACGCGTTTACAAAAAGTAACATGCTAGTGTAAGACATATTTTCTCAATCGCGTCACCTGGACGCTCGATCACCTGAGGTTAGCCAGGTTGTGATAAAACATATGTAGGAAGCCATCTCAATTCATATTTTGGACACAGGCAAATTAGTTTCAAAAATACTTGCAATGGGAAGTAAATGGTTACGAGTAGAGCCCACGATTTTTCGCGTAAATAATTCTGCAACAAATAGTTTCAATGCCTTATGTGCACATATGCAGCTCTGCTTCGTCTTCTGTGATTCGATTAACTCAACGAGCTATATAGTAAACATAGAGGGGCGGAAAAGTAATCTCCAAGGCTCTGGGGTGAAGCCCAATTGAAAGTGATATTTTGACTCTAGATAAAATGGCGGACTCTTATATTCGGTCGAGAGACGAGAGCGATTATGCTAATTTAAACATTATTACAGTATAATATATTACAATAATTATTGGCAATTTTTCCCGTGTTTAGCGGGAATATAGTGGAGCTATAAAGTAACGGATTTTATGCGAACATATGACGGATTTTCAACATAATGTTGGCCCCACTGCTGTTCGCCATGTTTTCTAGGATCAAAACAGGCGTTCAATTGGGCTTAACTTTGGAAGTGTTTCCGCCCCTCTATGTTAACTATATAGCTCGTTGGATTAACTCTAAATAAACGTCTCTGGGTTCTACCAGCAAATCACAGACGCGCGGTGTCGCAGTAACTTTGTTCTGAATGGCACCGTCAGATGAGCGACGCCACTGCACAAATATATCCTACTAGATACCACGAAGCACAGCTGCAGACGTGCATGTTAGCCAAGGACACAAGCTGGTGCAAATATATGTTTGCTATAATCAGGTGTCCCTACTTACATGCTTTTATAAATATATAGCAAACCTGGCCAAGTGACTGCAGGTTACTTAATATAACCGCGTATAGTCCCGCAATTTAGGGTTACCAGAAGCTGAGAATAAGGAAGGAGGACATTCTGTCATAAAAGAGCATTTCACTAAAAAGGAGGACAGTGAACATTTTTCTAATCTATAATTGAATGACCAAAAGAACAAAGTCTGGAAATTTCGTTTTTAAAGTATCACAAAATTTACATTTTCTCTTAAAAATTTTTTTCAGACACGATGAACAAGTATGGTTTGTTGTAAATCACCACCGCAAAAAATGGGCATTATCATTCCATTTCTAGGATTTAAATTCAGAGGGAGCAGTGATTCATTGTGTGTGTGTTTGTGTGTGAGAGAGCAGCTCCATGAAGATTAATTGAGCACTGGGACTCTTTCATGTGTGCAATGCCTCATCCTATTAAAAAGCCGGACATTTTTGAGCATAAAGAATATTTCGGACGGACGCAAATGGAGGCATGTCCTGCTTTTGCCGGATGTCTGATAACCCTACGGCTGCAATGGCGTATTTATTCCAACTTACGGCAGAAATGTCTCGGATGACTTTGTAAACGACTCTTAGTTGAAATGTTAACCCGGACTAGTAGACGGAGTAGTGGCGCGCCTAGGACACCTCTCTACGAGCGACGGCAGACAGCCAGTCACGTGGTTGACCCTCGCGAGGACGTGTGACATAACTGGTGTCCTTGGATGGCCTTGAACGCGCCGGGTGCTGGCGTAACGGCGCAAGGTGGTGTCCAAACTGCGCTGTCCACAAGGTCGCTCATGCCAGCGCCGCGCCGCCTAATGACGCCGCTAACAACCCCTTAGGCCCGCTGTGAGTATCGCTGCGCACACCGGGTCATGCCCATATTAGGACCACCAAACCGCGGCGATAATTCCTGCTTGCATAGCCCACATCTCCTCTCCTTCACCCTCGTCTTCTTAACTGATGATATAATAGTAATTTGTATTCAGTCCGGAGACTGGTTTGAACTTCAGGGATAACCCCTCATGAAGTGCGTACTAGACGACGTGGTACTTCGGTGGGCCATTGCCTTTCGTACGATGGGGATGAAGAAATAACACAACACCCAGTCCTGAACCCGGGGAGGAAACTGTACATTTTCTTCGCCGGCCAGGAATCGAACCCGGGACCCTTGGCTCACCAACCAGGAGCTCTAAACATTGAGCCAAGCGGTCGCACCGTTCTTAATTAGACCTCAGATAATTTAGGAAGTGCAAGTGAATGTTGTACAAAATAATAATCTGAGAAAGTACAAAGGGTAATGACGTTTATCAGCCCATGAGGACCTATAAAATAATTTTTGTCTTAAGGGGGGGGGGGGTGTTAGATAATTTTATTGTATTTTCAGTATATGAGCCATTACATTTATTCAAATTATGTTATTAAAGTGTTCTCTTTGACAAAGCATAGGATATATTCTTGGTAAACTGTTTGACGTAAATAATAATGTAATATCTCATTAATTGGTCACGCAGACTCATTGCAAGAGAATTATAGGCTAACTTTCAAAAATTCTCCTGCAATGATTCTGCATGAAAAATTAACGAAATATTCCATTATTATTTATGTCAAGCAGTTTACCAAGAATATATCCTATGCTTTGTCGAAGAGAAAATTTTGATTATACAATTTGAGCAAATGTTATGGCTCAAAGACTGAAAATACAATAAAATTGTCTACCACTCCTCCTTAAATGAACTCGGTCAGAGGCATCCTAACGAGATGACGCAATCGCAAAATACTTGAGATCAGGATTCGATTCCAAGTCTGGACTTCCCATGATTTTCAGAAATCGCTCCAGTCGAAAGCTGAAATGTTTTGCTGATACAGGCCATGTCTCTTTTTGCTTGTCTGAGCCTCTGGTCTCGAGATGTTAAAGAGGACGTGATAAATAATTCAGAGCAAAAACATCAATTTAAAATTGTGGGGTTCTCGAAGCCAATTTGAGAAAAAAAAACAGCAATCCTAGACAACAGTTTTTGCCAAGTTTTCGGAAAATATCTTTCACTAGTTACGTATTTCTGAATACAATCCCTGGCCCCGAAATATTGTACATTTAATTGAGTCGCAAGAGATCAATCCTAACAAACACTTCATTTTGGGTAAATGTGTGCTAACGAAGTTTGCAAATATCATTCATTATCTAGGATTGTTGTTCTGAAGTTTTTTCCATAGTGAATTTTAAAAATGTCTATCTTTCAATTGGTGTTTTTAGCGTTTGTTTAGATATCTTGCAAAAACTCTTAAGAATGTTTAAGTGGTATAAAAAATAATTTTATACTTTCACGAAATAATGTTAGTTTTGTAGACAGTACTTATGAGTACAGTTTGCTCTTACGAAACAATTTCAGCTCGTATAATTTTCTAAAGTTAAAATTTGTATGTCATGCTGCCATGCAAATAATGAAAACCAATTGACTTACTCAAAATAAATATTTCACAGTGAAATAACATGTTCGTTGAGGTCTTACGTTTCTTACCCAGAAACTGATAAGTTCGCCAAAGAACGTGTACTGTCTGAGATACTTAAATTACGCCTCTAAAATAATCTGAAGTAAAATATTGACATATTCACCTTTTAACATTGTTTTTATATAACTGTTATCGGCTTACATGCATACTATGACGTTCACGTACTTTTTTCTGCTCACAAAAATTTCAGGACGCTGTAATTTAAAATACGGGTGAGTTTGTAGAACGTACGGCCGCAGCACGTAGGTACCATGCGCTGCCAACCTCGCAGTCCTGGTGAGTGTAAGGCTACGGATTTGCGTGCTAAATTATCTTCTATGGGGATCAGCCATCTTTTATCGACATTGATTTCAGACAAGCGCCATTTTCTGCGCCGAGAAGAGAGAAATAGGGTAAACCTACCCTACTGCTTGCTAATAAGGCTTCGAAATTAAGTACCGGAAATATATCAAACATTTAAATTGTGATCTTATATTCGATACACTGGTCACTAATTGTCGAAACTACACATGCCTGCTCTCTGTTGGTGACCTAGTGAACTCGGTTGTACAGATCCTTCCCAATTTTGTGAAGACCGCAAAGTGGTTTATCACGATATTAAGGTATATAACAATACATGGTTAGTTTGTCCTAATAAAAAGTATGAGTAGCCGTACTCGGTTATTTTGTTTGCATTAAAATAATTATTAGCTTATAGAATTTTGGGGATTGAAAGAATAGCCTAGAATATGCTATAGCTACGAAGGCAACACCGAGATGAACAAAAAAGTCGGTGAATGTATATATGTAGGTTTTACAGGTACTGAGTCCTACTTAATACTATTTTACATGTAAATCCTTGTTCGCGCCATTATCTTCCCGGTAGGAGGCGCTATTAACGGATGGGTTCTTCTGTAGTTCCGAGGCCTGATTGCTAACTTATCGCATTGCCATACGTCAACGATCAATATATTCTAACACTATCACTGGTAATCAATTAGAATAGATCACTATCGTATTTCAACGTTTGCCCTTTGATCGAATTAGTGCGACAAAAGACGTTCGTAATCAGACTTCTGATTATTTCTCCTTTCAGCCAATTCTTATTTACTCGACGCTTGTTAATGTAATCGCAAATAATAAACAACAAAGTAGGTACATGAATTTCGCCGCAATTGATAGCTAACATTTTGTGATACAACTAGCTGAGCGTGAGTGTGTGCCTGATGGGATTTCCCATCGGCAAGATCTCAGGAACTATCCGACTTCTCCTCAAATTGTAAAGACACGTCCGGTAATGTAACAACAGTGATTTTGAGAATATTTATTTTATGGCAAGATAATGATCATATCAACGAATCCCTTCATAGAATTGTCACAAATATATCATAATTCGTACCCAATTTTTGGTGTCAGTAAATCTCATAGTTTTTAAGATTTTTGCACCCAAATTACCAGTAATTTTGTTAAGAAAATAAGCCAAAATCAGCTAAAATAATTTTTTGCGAACGAACGATACACTATTTTGCAAAACCCCGACATATAATTGTGCACCGTACGGATGCTCATAGTATTGAATTTTTTCAAAGTATTCCGTAAAGAATGTTTTCAGTTTTAGCACTAACGTGAAAATATTACTTACCATGATCCATTACGCCCTCTTAAATAGAATGCTAAAGTTATATTAAGTAGATTTGTTTCAACAAAAATATCTCAGAATCTCTTTTATTTTTCCTATCAGTTTCCATGCCTATTTCATAATCAATGTTTTTATAATGCACTTACTTTCGAAGCTCTTCAGAAGCACAACTACCAAATCCCACGTTTCTAACTTAAAAACTGAAGAATTTCCTATACAAACTTCCTTCCCTTACGTCTGAAAATTCATCACCGAAGGATGATAAATAACGGATGAATTTCCTAAAAATCTAAACAACTGACTAATTTATAAAGAGAAGCATAAACACAAATGTATATATTTGACTCTTCAAAAATCACGAACTTCTAAACAAACTTTCATGCTCTATTTAATCTCCTTATGGGATGACTTATAAAAAACGTTTCTTAGCACTCGCCTACGTTAATAAGGACTCCTGTGCAATATTCCATGCTTCTACATAAACAGTCGGACTAGAATCTCGAACCTTATCCTGTCCATCAGGGAGTGCCACCCCATTTCCTTCGACATCACAGAAGACACGTGTCTGTCAGCGTTAGAATTTTATTGCGTTAAAAAATATATATAGTCTATGTTTGGTTATTATTTTCACGCGTCGGTTTTGAACAGTGCCTTTCACGGTGTTATGCGGAGAAATATTCCGTACCTAGCACAGTGTTTTAAGAGTTATAGTCGATCAGTTACTAACTTGTAAAATTCAAACCAGCGAGTAACAAAAACCTTAGCCATCCCAGGCCTAATGTACTATACTGCTTGTTCATCGCAGTAATAACGAGGATCACTTCGGGCATTGAAACCTCAGTATAAGTGACTCATGTTCGCAAGCTTGCGTAGAATGTTTACATGAAACCTGAGTCAGCTCTGTTGCCGGACCTTTTACAGAAGTTGGTAATGATTTTCACTAACCGGTATCGCAGCTTTTTTTACTGCCGAGAACGTCAGCTGCCATTTACGTTCTTGTAAACTTGTTTGCTGAATCCTTTCCATTGTTAAAACCCTTTACAAAGTTCCCGTAGTTTTCCACACAGCTCGCATATACGATGTGGGTGAACAAGGTTACAATAAGAGATGAAACTACTTTGACCCATGTAAAACGGATCTTGATTCCTCATATAACTCTTGCACGTTGCTATTTCAATCTGTAAGACTGTTTTAAAATTTACTACACCATACTTTTTTATTTACAAGGCCTTACTTTACACTTAAAAGAAAAGAATGTAGGTAAGTGCTGTGGTTAATATTAATAAACGTACAATACACACAGTTGTCATGGCTTGGAGTTTTACTTACGCACTCCCTAGAGCCAAAATTCTTAACTCTTGCTTAACTTCCTTTGCTGAGAGAAATAAAAACACATACATCTTGGATAATTTAAGGGTATGATATAATCGATTTATTACAATATTAGCGATACGTGGGGTAGCATCAATTAACGAAGTTTCGTCATGAGTAACTTAAATTGTTAATTTGTCTGGAATTTTAACCCAGTCATGTCAGTGTCATATACCCATTTCATTAGTACTTCTTTGTTAGTATAAAGTTACTGTACCTGTATGTGTGTACATAAAATTAATGAATTCGTATGCTAACCATATGAAATATATTATTACATACATGTTAACATAAGATAAAGTATTAATTTAAAGACGGTCAAAATATGTCGTAATCAAGCATAAATAGAGACACAACCTTAATATTTAAAAAATATTAACATTGTTTCTGCATATTTGTAACACAGTTTTCTGTGTACTATAAATAACATAGACAGGATGAATTCATTATAAAGAAGTTATGAAAGTGTAGGTATAGGTGTACCGTCGATGAATTTCATAGAAGCGAGTGTTGACCTCAGGTGTAAATATCTGCCCAGAAGCAGAGCTCATTAGTGCAGTCTATACCTGGAATCTGACCGTGTTTCGTAACGTGTGTTCGTGATATCAATTTATAGGTGACGTAACAGTAGCCCCCAAGCAAAGGGAACTTTCTCGTGAAATAGGTCGTAGTGCATAATAACCTGTTATGGTTCGCTCGAGTTTCCATACTCTACGACGGTTAGAAAGAGAAGAAACTAGAGGACAGCTAACAAGTACCGGTTCTCAGTTTTCGTCTAGCCTCTACCAGATACCTGAGATGCTTACGAAAAGGGATTGGGTCATAGCAAACCCGGAAACGAAGAATTTTTGGTCCATACTTCCCAGCTTTGTATTTGATCCACCAAGTTGGTCGTTTGACGGTATCAACTTCCACTTTGGACAAATAATTTTTATTTCAGTCGTGTTTCACTGAGAATAAAGTATTTTGGAAGCACGTCTATACGTTATTTCCAGTAGCGAGACTTTAAATTTCAGAAATATCAGTAACTTAAACGGACATACACACGTGTATAGTTATTTAAATATAGTGTACCGACAGCAGACATCACTCTCACATGTTGAATCGTTTTCGAATAAAGCGGCGAACACCTTTACTAATTGTAAGGTCCCCATATTTCTGTAAACATAATTTTTTACCAACATGTTTCAATGCCGACACGCACATCTGCGGCTCTGATTCATAGTAACTATCAGCGTACCTTTTTGCTTAAGCGTCATTCCCTTGACTGTGCTAATCAGAATAAGTTTCTTGCGACACCATATGTCAGTGGATTACAACATTATAAAACATCCACGCACCGTCCATGAAGCATATCTACAAATGTGAAGAAAATGCATTGAAACATGTTGTTACAAACAACTTTACACCAAAATCTGGTGTCCCTTCTTAGGTCTCCAAAGGACTCGACAATTTCGTACCAACTCAAAATCTAAACCCGTAGCCTAGCAATCTGAAATTAATGCTTTAGTAGCCTTGACAAGAATAATCGTCATTCACTTATATTTCACATAGTACTTTCATATTTTTTGTTTTGACTTGTAACTTTCTATACCAAGATAAACTTTGTTATATTTGTATTATATGTAGGAAAGATTTAGAATTTAAGGAAAATTCTGTTTTTCCTCAATATTGTACAAAATCTGTGCATTAAAAATGCCACAGCGTTCGTACAATTGCCTAGTGGAAACCCTGCATGGCAATAAAGTGCTTGTTAATGCGGTATTTGATGGGAACGTCAAGGTCGTCCTTATACCTCCGTCGCTACTGAGTTTCAAACACGCAAAACCGTCCTTGACACGCGGCGCCCCTTAAGAAATGGGTTTCCCTGGCGCTTCAGTTATGATACCATAAAAAATGAATATTATGTTTCAGCTAGCTCGTGGTTAAGTGAGCATTTGTGAAATCAACTATATAGTTTTATTTTGCTCATTGTCACCTCATTCTTACACCGGAAACTATGATGGTGGAAATTTGGTAAGAAAGGAGATTTAATGGCTTATAAACCGAGCTGCCTTAAGGTTTGTTTTGAAAAGAAAAAATGACGTACGCATTACATAGCCAGAATTCATCGCCTAAACCTCGTGATCCGAAACTGCCTTAACGAACTTGTCCTCGGAGATTTTAAACTTCTTAAGCCCATGGGCTCCTAATTATACTGTATTTTGCGAATATTGTTTTTTATACTTCAAGGGAGAAAATATGGTAAATCTGTCACATATATTAGTTTAAAATAGGTTTTACTATGCAGACAAATAATCTTTTGTTTTGAAAAATCCAGCTTCATAGCAAAAGCAAATAACACATCTACTTGGCGGGTTTATATCGTCTCCATTTCAGGATTTATGTAACATTCGTATAACTGCCTAAATAGTAACCCGTGGCCATTTATATTACTTGGATTCGAAAAACCAGAGCATGCATAGATTTGTTGCAGGAAACAAAATTAAATTAGTTTTAATAATAATATAAATGAAAGTACGTTAATGTTAAATTTGTGGCTATAATATTGATTTTACATTAGAATATATACCAAAAAATAGTCGTTGTTATGATAACCATTAATTTTATCTTTGCAACATTTATAATATGTTATTTCAAGGACGCATCTCTACGGTATAGTAATTCTTTTTTACATTAAGCAAATTTCATCACAGTATGTCGAAAGAAAGTGTTCTATGCGAATATAAGAAAAATATTCAAAATAATTCTTGTCTTATTTTATACACCAGGGACAATGAAAGATTAATTTCTCATTTGACTTATAAAATATGGGTCAATAACATGCTCATAATTTTGAGTAATATGTACACACGTTGATTTATTACCGGTTGTTATTCAGAAGGTGTAATATGAAAAAGAGTTTCTTTGTTGTAAAATATTAGTAAGAAATATATTTTCTAACCAAGATGTCTGTAGCAAGAGAGTGATGGGGAAAGCGAGATAAAGAGGAATAGTGAAGTTACGGTCAGATCTTACCAAGAAGGTTATGAGCACAGCGAGAATGAAGCAACAGAGGAAGAATCTGAACATGATAACAGGTCCCTCACCTTCTCCACGTGCGAAAATAGAAAGTGACTTCTCCGGGTATCGAAACGGTGTCGTCGAGGTAGGAGGTCAGTGATCTGACCACTACACCAACGCGACCCCAAAGAATAATATGAATGATAACAATTGACTTCACTGCACGTAGTTATGTTATCAATAACAAGCGAGGCTATTGAAAGTGTTCAGCTAGTAGTTTCATCGTATAAAACAGCAGACATGCAACAAAAATAAGGTTTGGCATCACTCGGTATCTTGTGTGCAGGTTATATATACACATTTCAGCTGCTTGTCCTCCCATTGTATTTGTGTGCAATAAAAGTGTTTGTTACGTCTAATGTGTATAGAGACCGGAAAAATTAGCTGGTTCACTGACCTGTAGGCTAGCCTGCAAGAATATTTGTGTACTGAATGTGATAGCATATGTTTATTAGCTGCTCGCTGACACAGTGAAATGGGCCTGTATTCAGTTACAGTTTTATTATTGGCTCAGCTACTTCCACGAAGTGTCGAGTAAGTCAACGTCAAATTGTGAACGTGGTATGGACCTATAGTTGCTGGAATTCTAGCTTGCACTAGCGAATTTTTCAGGTTCTCTGCTAATGTGGTCTTTGCATTCGTCGACTGCTCTCAGTTAAGAGCGTTGGACCCGAAAAAAATTTTTTTTTATCTTTGTGCCAAACTCTGTTCAACCTTTGCACATAAGATAACACGTAATATCTCCAAATAAAAAATAGGCCCCATAGTTTTTGCATAATCACTCATCAAAGTCACAAAAGTGTCATTGCGGTGTAGCCAAATCAAAAAGTAATTAACTAATGAATTAAAAATTAAGGAACTGATAGTCAGTGTATCGATGCAGTTTATTATGACATGGTTGACAAAAGTTAGTTTTGAAAATTTTAGTAGTAGCTAAAAGTCAAAGTTATGAAAAAATATACGAATTTTCCTCAATTAAAAAAAAAGTATCGCTTTGTGTTTACAAAAGTGTCTTGAAGTAACTCACATCATTAAGTATCAATATGAACTATCTTGTTTCTGCAAGTTAATCGTTTTTATTATTTTGGCTACACCGCAACTTCCATTTTGTGACTTTGATAGGTGATTATGCTAAAACTATGGGACATATCTTTTTTTATTTGGGGAAATGACATGTTATCTGATGTGTAAAAGTTGAACAGTGTTTGGCCCAAATATAAAATTTTGAATTTTTCGGGTCCAATGTCTTGCACGGAAATGTAGGCGGAATAATACTTATTTCTGTATTGTTTGTGTTTACATACTGGAGCGTTGTGTTGTTATATCTTGTGTGTGTGTGTGTCAAGCAGGACAGACGGCGTGCACACAGCCAGCGCCCAGCAAGCCCTTGCTGTGCTACTACGAGGGCCGTGTGCCAATAGAGAACAGCGTGTACCCCTGCCTGTGCAGCCACATCGTACACACCACGGCCGCTACCATCGCCGACGACTTCACGCTGCAGCTTGATCCAGGTGAGTCCTATATTCTACAATCAAACTGCATTGAAACTTAAAAGAGAAATTTGCTAACATTAGAAGAAAATAGCAATCCTCTCAATAGTTTTAAGGTAACATGCGTATTTTTAGGACGCAATCTCTGGCGCCGAAATCTCGTTTACTTAAGGGGTATGGAAAGGTAAGATATCGAGCGAACGGCAGGAATACTCAATTGTTGATAAAATATAAAAGAAAGTCGTGCTAGTTTCACTATTTATAACTCAAGAACGGCTGAACTGATTTGGCTGAAAATTGGTGGAGAGGTAGCTTAGAACCAGGAGAAGGACATAGGATACTTTTTATCCCGTTCGACCGCGTTCCCGTGTGACGTCAAAGAGAATACAAGTCACTATAAAATGCGGTATAACAAAAACGCATATGACATGGAATAACAAAACGCAAATGATACCTAAACATAATTTTGTCTATGGATAAGTCTGTTTGAAAATTTGACTGTTATAAATTTTGTCAGAAATCAATAATCAGTAATTTGTATTCTCTTTGAATCATCTTTGACAATGCCACGACCAAGACGATCGAATCTTTTCCGACAAAGCATGTTCACGGGTAGGAAGACCATCTGCATTGTTTGTTCTTGCACCTGATAATAAAACAAATGAAGAGTGCAACCTATGCACCAAAATACATGAAAAATAAAGAATCATTAAAATACTTAATCCAAAATCTGCTTACTTATTGCCTCTAAGGCGGAACAGGTTCGCAGGGCCTGCTGGTTGTTGATAAAATCTAAACTGCTCATCATAATTCGATGGGATTTTTTGCCAAGTAGATATTCTATTAGCGTACGTTTATTTATGTAGCACTGGGCGGTGGTATGCTTTGTTTTAGAACAAAATATTATAAACGGTGTTTTGAAAAATAAGGGATTGAAATCACAAAATCCATAAAAATAGAAAACTGTAATTTTAATATTTTTAGTACGATATTATTCAGGACTCTACAATAACAAAATTTCGAAAATATTCACCTTTTGATTATACAATAAATTTACTCACCTAAAACCTCTACACGAGTGGTTTACGGATGTTAAAATTATGTTAAAATCAAAACGTAAATATGTTAACGCAGTTAGCTACGATAGGTTGTAGAAAATAAATCACCGGAAATTTCAAATTATGGTACTAATCGAGTCCTTTTAATAATTTAACTTTTGTATGGCTGAACCTACACTCCTTTCTAAACAACATTTTTACAGACTTACATGCCAAAGTATTGAAACAAGTTAGTTAGAATTATGTCTAATACGTCCACATGTCATATTCTAAGCCTAATACTAAGTTGGATTAGTTCAATAAAACATAAGGACATAAACATGTCAGAATAACAAATGTATGCAATGTCAGTCACATATATGTCTATCTATAAACAGCTCTATTAGTTAAAAACAAATATTGGCTTTACACTTACTGTAACTTTTTCAACCAAGTATATAACATCATCACACGGGTACACATATACACATACACTTTGTAAGGTACACCACAAATTTTGCACGGCATACACAAAACGAAAAAATAAAAATGAATCTTTATGCAAAAAAAAACACTTGAAACCACGTTGATCAAACATCTTTGACGCAATGTTCCCATCGGCAGTTTATTATAAATATATTGATTTCAACGTTTTGTCAGTCCTGATATTAGACGGCTCAATCTTTTTAGTAACTTAATGTTAATCAAACATAAAGAAATCTTCAATTTACAGTATAAGGGGCAAAAGTCGTGGTAAACAGTCACATGAGACTTGTGTTACTTGCCGCCATAAGGAAGCGCATAAATGGACACACGTGGCATTATGTTTACGTAATACTTAACCCTCGTTACTACTTTCAATAAACAACACGAATATAATTAGTGCCATTATAATTTCATATGAATAATGCCCTGCTGACCTTCCACCAAAGTATCAATGTTCTGTTCACTATTTGGACGTGTGATGTTGACGGGTCTGGTAATCACAGACCCATGACTGGGAACTTGATCAGAGCACACAAATATGTTATATCGTTAGCGTCGGCTAAGTGTTCCTCCGTGCGTTGCCTCCGCACAAACAAACTAAAATCGAGCTGTTAAAACCGTTGAAAGTCTCATAGTAAAATGGTTCAACGGAAACTTTACACGCTATTTCAGCGCTCAACTCGTAGTGGCAATGCGGCATTTGATACGCGATTCAAGGTCACCCTTGCAGCTTCTTCGCCTTTGAGCCTCTAATGCGCAGGTAGACGAATTTTGAATTTTTAAAATTTTTATTTTCAGTTTCAGCAGTTTTTTAAATACAAATAATTTTTATCGTTTATTTTTATGAGCATGACATTGTAGCCTGCAATGTCTTTATCCACTGTGATTTTTTTTTAGTTTGGTATATCAGTTGGTTTAAGTGTAGTCCTTAAAACGGAAAGATGCAAAACACGACTTTAACAAGCCATTACGCGAAAACTATGAGAGATAAAAAAAATTTCATAAAAGCCAAATTTACTTGCATTTTGTGTCTATAATAAGAAAAAAATATTTTGTACAAATAAAAAATAAAAAAATTGTGATGAAAATTGCGGCAGACCGCACCCTTAACGCTATGTTCCCCTGTTTATACTGTATTTACGATAATTATTTTTTAAACTTAAATAATACGCGATATCACAAATATGTTAGGCAGTTTCGCTTAAAGCAGTTTTTGGCAGCCGTAACTATTTTTTAAGACAAGAAGTTATACGGTTTGGACTAATAAGTCAATTTACAAAAATTTCTTTCGTTACGTAATTGGCTCAAACTATAGTATTTACTGTCTTGGAAAAATTAGCATAGATGGTGTAAGAAATTCTAAACAAAGCAGTCAAATATATTTTTGACATATTCTCTCCATTAGGCTTAAAAAATAACTATCGCGAAAACAGTAGCTAACTGGGAGCGAGGCCGCAAGGGGTACGGAAAGGTAAAATATCTGGCGAACTACTGGAATACTCAATCTTCGATAAAATCTAAACTACTCATCACATTTCGATGGGATTTTTTGCCGAGTATATATTCTATTAGCGGACGTTTATTTATATAGCACTATGCGGTAGTAAGCTTTGCTTTCGAGTAAAAAATTAAAAACGGTATTTAGAAAAATAAGCGACTGAAACTACAAAATCCATCAAAATGTAAAACAGCAATGTTCATAATTTTTAGTACGACAATATCTAGGACTCTGTAACAACCGAAATTAAAAAATTTTTGCGTTTTGATTTTAAAATAATTTTAACATCGTAAGCCACTCGCGCAGAGGTTTTCGGTAAATAAAATTATTTTAAAATCAAAAGGAGAATATTTTTTTAACTCTGTTATTATAGAGTCCTGGATATTATCGCGTTGAAAATTATAAAAATTACAATTTTCCATTTTTAAGGATTTTGTGGTTTCAATTCCTTATTTTATCTAAATACCGTTTTTTGCCTAGTCAAGATAGTTTGGACTTTAAGAATTACCCTCCGTGTATTCGTATAGGCAACGAATTAACTGACAAGTTCTGAAAGATGACTAATGCAATGACGCAATGACTACGCTGATGAAAATCTCTTCAACTAGTTTTTGCTAGCACTGACACCAGTCACCGCCCACACACCGAGGCACGTTTTTATACATCAGTGTGATATACAGTGATGGATAGCTAATTTGCATGTTAACGTCGTTCTAAAATCAAGCACAAGTCCCTTGTAGACTGAGTTCAGTTTTCTCCTCGTGGTATTACGCACGTCAAACACCAACGACGCGGGTGTTGCCCTCATCCCAGGCGTTTAACTCTCGCTGTAAACTCAATGCACGAATCCCTTACAAAATTTAATTTACCAAACTATATTTTTTTCACTTTGACGAGGCTGCAAATTTACTGCTGTAAATATGCTGTCGATCTTCCATGACTCAAAACTTATTTCAAAGTAATAGCATTATTGACGCATGTAGTGTTTTAAAAGTTTGATTAATTTTCACAATATCCATACACTAAGGGTCAACGTTTAAGTCACTTGTTTATATTTTGCAAAAATTTATCTCAGCCCAGTATTTAAGAATCAAGAACGGTTTTTTTTCGTCACTTTAAGCAGTTCAAACAGTAGGCATATTGCATTGGCATTTTAAATATAACGTACACAATTTTGGCAAAAACCAAACGTCTATGGGCATTCCTCCTTATAATACATACATAAATATTGCTGCAACAATAACGTTAAAATTACTATTTAAAACAATTAAATAAATTGCAACTAAGAGAAATAATCAATTATAAGTTTATGAATGCAGCCTTTTCAGTTAAAAAAAATTTTCTAGGCTAAATCAACCACTTCGTATTTGTATTCAATGGGTTCAAGCTGTACATGAATGTTGTTCTGGCGTCGCTACCAAATGATGAGATAAAGACCTCAGTATAAATATGTAACGTCTCCACAAGTAAAATTTATTAGTCCACTGAATATGGGCAAATATAAATTTAATGCTGAGTTACCGTGAAACTACTGAGGCTTGGGCACGTAGTCTTACTGCAGTTGATGACGCCTTTGTTGCGACGCAGAGCAGGTCATTTTCCTGACCTATCCTTGACTCCAGCAGAATCCTCAACACACTGGGTGTCATTTTTCACTATCATCCTGCCAAAAAAAATCTAACGTTCTTTTCCGCAATATATATGCGTGTTTATATAGAGCCACTTTTCAAACAAAAGAGTGACTGCAAAAAAGTAGGTATTCTCCCAAAATATTAACTATGTCAGTGGACTGAATCAAAATGAAACACAACGGAAAAGTTAGCTTTTAATTAAAACAGTAATAATTCCAAACACTAGTAACTAAAATAAACATGCAAATATTGGAATTGAAAGTACGATTACTTTTGGCAATAGATTCAGACAGTTGATAAAGTAAAACTAATGTTTGAATGTGATGTTCTCATAACCACACTGGGAAAATAATATTTCTGTGGGAATCAACGTTATGTCAAAATAGTAACAGCAGTAAGATTTGGTTGAATGTATTATTTGACTATTTACACTACAATATGAACTGCAGAGGAAACAAATCTCTTTTCTAGAAGTAAGAAACTTGTTTCGTAGAAAAATTACAAATAACGCTGACAAAATACGATTTCCGTCCCTGTTCTGACAAAATTACGTTTTATAGTTACAATCTACAAAAAATACTCTAAGGGCCCATTATTCACATGTACTTACAGACAGTTCAAATCAAATTATGATTTAAGGGCGCAGCTACCGCAAAGTTCATCATCATGTTTTTATATTTATATGTGTATCAGTTTTTTTCCTTGTTTTAGACACGAAATGTAACTAAATTTTTCAGTTGTAATTTTTTTTATCTCGCATAGTTTTTTGCGTAATGGCTCGTTAAAACCAAAATTTGCATGTCCCCGTTTTAAGGACGACACTAAAACTAACTTACTTACCAAACTGAAAAAAATTCACAGTGAATAACGATGTTGTAGGCTACAAATTCAGCTATTTTAAACCACAAAACAAAATATATTTGTATTTTTAAAAATATTGAATATTTAAAATTTTTATTTGAAATTTCAGCATTTGATTTAAATACTAAAATTTTTATTCCTTGTTTTTACTTACGTGACATTGTAGCTTATGACGTCTTCATACAATGTGAATTTTTTCAGTTAGATATGTCAGTTGGTTTTAGAGTAGTCCTTAAAACGGAAACACGCAAATTTTGACTTTGGAACAAGCCATTACGCGAAGACTATGAGATAAAAAAATTCATAAGAGCCAAATTTTGACATATTTTGTCTGAAATAAGAAAAAGATCTGGTACAAATAAAAAATAAAAATATGGTGATGAAAATTGCTTATACCTTTCCTTTAAGGTATGGAACACACAACTACATAGCTTTGATTTATTCTTGAAAATAGAAAGTACTTCTAAACGGTGAACATTCCGATCAAATGATACCTTCAAACTGAAGTTATGCGTTTGCTACGATTTGTATAGATGGAACTTAAAGATAACACTTTCTAAGCCTTGTCTTAATTGTCAAAGTGGTTGGACGGTCCGCGCAACGAAGCGATACGAATTGATCGTCAGCAGAACGAATATCACCGATGGTTGCATCATGCATTGATCGTGACCGGTATTTAGTTAGCCTGGGTGCGATGACACGTGAGATCTGTGGGGAATTCATGGCGGCAGAGGGCGTAGTCGTGAATATCTCACGACGCGTTACATAGGACATCCGTGAGAGGGCCTCCGTCACGGGGTAAAGGCCAGGATACTAATCCACTGACGCCCATTTTACACGGTATTTTCACCTGAGGAGCCCCGCCCCTGATCAGAAGTGTGTCGCAACCAGACACTCCGAGTTTACCAATAAGGGCGCTGACCACTTTCTTATAAATTCTCTCAACACTTCTCAGATTTCTTGCAGAGTGTTTCGCAATATATTCCAGTATCGAGAACTTTTTCGTACACAAATATTATGATTAACTGTTTCGGATGCAGGATTTTAAAGAATATTTAGATTCTATAGTAGGCATTTACAAATAGTAATATTGCTATGAATAGAGGCAATATCACTTTACAGTAGGCCTAATATTAGTTTTACAATTTTCTTTAGGCCGTGTTGTACAAACGAGACGGCTCTTTTTGTTTTATCAGGTTTTGAACAACTGGCAACTTTCTGTTCATGTATAAGCGAACATTATTATAACGCCAAAATGATGATTATTTCAAATATGGTTCGCATTCTAATGTTGGCACAAATTGAATTGTTATTGTTCAGAAAGAGTAACTGTCTTATTTAAACAGTGACAGCCACCTGCTTCATCTAGTCCATCCATACTCCTATTCAGCGTTTCGACGTCGGTGCTTTTTTCATGCCTTCCGCTCGAAGTCATATTTTCTTTCTTCGCCGTAGAAAATAGTGCTTAATTTTACCTTCGACACTCTCTACGAACGTATGCGACGTGTCCTGACCACAAAGATCTTGACAGAGTCAAGCTCGGATCTTCTCGAGAGGGTTTTATCACTTCTCTACCATGCTCGGTGTGAATTACCCTGAATATCGATTTTTAAAAGTACATTTTTTTAAAGTACAAAAACATTTTAGTCACGCGTGACTACTTAAAAAAATCACTTAATAGTTATTTTAACCTTGTATGATATTATGTTACAGTTTTTCAATTTAAAACTGCATAAAATACAAGGAAAACACTGCACGCCAATGTAGAGCTCCATGCGATAAGACAGTTATATTGTTGACTCCCGTAACAGTGCCATCCATGTCGCTTCCATTTTTATTTCCTTCAACGCCCATGAGAGCATCAGGCTAGGTCTCTTCTGTAGACCACGTCCAGTAGTTTTATATTATTATTTTCAAAAATATTTTTTAGCAACATCATTATCACATCAAAAAGTTTCCTACATTGTTTTGTCACAAATATATCAATCGTACCAAATTTTTTGGTAGCAATAAACAAATTTTTTCCCCAGCTTTTGCACCTAATTATCATCAATTTTGTTATAAAAATAAGCCAAAGTCAAGCTAAATATATATTTTTTTGCAAACGCACGGAACAACACTGAGAGAGGTGGCGCAACGGTAACACGCTGGACTCGCATTCGGGAGGACCCGGGTTCGATCCCCGGCTCCCACCATCCTGATATCGGTTTTCCATGGATCCCCGAAATCACTCCAGGCGAATGTGATTGTTCCTTAAGGCTGGGTTTCAGTCGCCATATTAACTTTATTATTTTTCGTTGTTTTTTTTAATTCTGGGAAGAAAAATTTAAATATCCGACTATAACGCAAATTTTGTTTACCTTATGCTACAGTACAGACATTGCTATTAAGCTGTAACTTATAATTACGCCGCAAACTGTGTGGCAAATTTTTTTATATTCATAATTTACCCGACAGATTGCGACCTAACTGTATATTATTAGCTAAATTTCCATGCTTGCACTGTAGCACAAAGTAAATAGAATTTGCAGTATGGCAGCCGATTTAACATTTTTCTTCTCAGAATTCCAAAATAGCGAAAAATAATAAAATTCAATATGGCGACTAAAACCGAGCCTTAACAAAGGCCATGTCCGACTCCTCTTTCAGCTCCTGGCATTGTATCAGGTTGTGTCACCGTCTATGACCTTGCTACCGACGAGACATAAAGCCCACTAACCTTACGTGTATATAACTGAGCATCGTATTCTGTAAAAAAAAGTTTTGGGTTTTTGACAACGTGAAAAAAAGTGGGGTAGGCGGTAGAGAAGGGTATGGCGGTCGTTTTCGATTTCAGCGGCCTTGGTACACTTGCAGGTTGTGCAGTGGTGTTATTGGCGACGACTTTCTATCAAGAGGAGGAGGCGTGGGAAGCGAGGCGCGTGTTGCGAAAGAGACGAGTGTCTTGTGTGCAGAGAGTGGACTGGGCGGTGGGCGAGTGTGGCGCCAGCTATGGCCACGCAGGAGGGCGCAAGTCGTCCTGTCCAGGCCCAACAACACCTTGAGGAACTGGTTTCTTCCGCGGCCAACCACGCAGATAAGGTCACCACTCAGCACGGGGGAGAGAAATGAACGGACAACTGGTTCGCCCCCCTCCCCCAAAGCAATACACTCGCCTTCTCTAGGCAAATGTCGACGGCAGCAAAAAATACAAACAAACTTGTTTTGCATAACGCGTGCTCGTGTGTTCATGTAGGTTTCTTTTTCCTATTTGCTTATGGCGTCGACGAGCTTGCTTGGATGGCGTGATGTGAAGGTGAAGGAGGGGGTGAAGTGGAAGAACATCTACGAATATGTGCTTAGTGCAAATAAATGTTTGTGTAGATATGGTTCAGGATAAAGTAAGCACTTCTGAAACCCTATTTACTTTTTTCCTTCCAGATCATTTGTTAGTTTACTGGAACTTTTTAATATAGACAAAGTAAGGTATGTAATAATCAACGTGCATAGATTGTACTGTAGTCAAAAGTTAACGCATAAGTTCACAATAAATAATACTTTTAATCATTATTCGAGACAAGACGATCGCCGAAAGTGCTCACTTTATCGCGAATTTACTACTACTATTCCTACGGGTATTCTTATAACGGAAATTTCAATATGATTCGGATATGTTTTGCGCCGTAATAACGGTACTTTAAAAAAATCCTTCCATTTTATCGGTTTCAGAACCGGAATTATTGCTCTGTAATATAAAGACGATATGCAAAAAAAATAAAGGAAACAAATTCTTCATGACACCGATTCCTTCACCCCGAACACAGATGCATTCTTCTAAAAATATCATATGAAAGTAATGTCATGCTTCCAGATGTATTTGCAGACTCACGATTATCTTAAGCTGGGCCTTATAACAATACTAAAAAAACTACAAATTATTCATTTCTGGAATGGTTAAAACGACTTCTCAGCAACCCAAAACGAATGGTCATCAAACGAATGGTCATCAAACGAATAAAGACACATTTCACGATATTCCTTAAAATTCGCACTCCGATTTAGTGGTGAGACCTTGATGGCGAAAACCACAGGAGCAAGTTCCACTACATCGTCCTTACCGACAAGCAGATCTGTTTCTCTGCGAGTTTGTTGCCATTATCAAGCAGGGTCAAAACACACGCACAATTCCCTTCCATTTTTGTTGTTGTTCTTTAAGACACACGGAGGTAGACTGGTTGCATGGCCTCCGCGGTCCCTTGACCTACATAAGCTCTATTTTCGTTAAAACTGTTCGAGCATTCAAAATGTCTCTTATGATTGCCTTCAGTGTTGGTCCCTGATACTTTTGCTACGTAACCTACTGTTTTAAGAGGGGGAGATTGTAGCCATAAAACATTCTTATTACTTTCGTAACTGTAATTATTTCTGTAACATCAGTAACTACAAAAATATTTATGATGTCTTAAATTGTTTAAATATGTGTCCTACTAAGCAGTTAGGATAAAGATCCATAAATTCACCCAAAAAGTTATGACATAAATGACAAAAATTGAAGATGCCGACGATCTCTTCATCTTAAAACCTGCGAACATATTTATAAACATTCTTACTCTTCTTCTCATATTGCGTATTAATAAATGTTTGCTTTGCATGTATAGTACATGTTCAGAATATCACAGAATATCAGTACCGTATTCAATATAAATTTATTATTTCCCTTGAATTCCTTTGAAAACTTATGTAATCCTAGAATATATTTTTAATGGGCAGGTTTGCCGAGGCTTGACAAAGTCTAGTTATCAAAGTGTTCAAAGCAAACGACTTTTATGAAAGGGTAGTTACGGAATAACTTAACACACTACGCTGTCAAGTTTGCTTTTAAAGTATGCACGTTAACGAGTATGACAGCTTAGAACTGATTCTTGAAAACAAGAGGGGCTAACTAGCTTGTAAGTTAGCCGAGTTCATGAGACTGTCAAGCGAACTTAGCTTAACCGTTCTTCAATGAATGATGAGGCACAGATAAGAATAAGAACTGTAAATCAAACAGTTCAACTCATTATTTCAATTGTTATCCAACTAAAATAAGCAATGAATCACTCCTGGTTAATTTTAATTGATAAACAAAAAATGTTTTCTCGTTTAGTAAAATCAAATAACGCGAAAAATTGAACTAAACATTTTATGTTAGTGATGTGAAAACTGACCGACTTCCGTTTTTAAAAGAATAGATTCCTTTAGTCTCTCAGAAATCGTTTTAATGCATTGTTATTATTTTACTACCACTATTTATAAAAAATTCTGTCTTACCGATGGACATATCAATGCACAGTACAAAGAGTTTGACTTATAAACTTGATATATTGAGGGTGGATTACCATCAGGGCGTAGATATGAACAATAAAGGGAATTTTCGAATTTCGTCCCCTAAGGTAATGAAATTATGAGCCATTGTTTTGGATGAACCATCGATACCTAACGAAACCATCGAAATATAGAGTTGATTTTCGCTTCAGGATGATTCCGTAAGTATCAAAAAATTAATTTCAGAACTTGTCTTAATTATGACCCTGCATATGTGTGAAGGGGTTTAATGTGTTGTAATTAATCGTCTATATGATATAGTTTGAACCCAACCGACTTTCATCGTTTTCTTCACTTTAGATAGATAATTGTACAAATGTCTAAATTGTGACTTAAAATTTTTTCTAAACCTTACCCGTAAGGGGGCGAAAAGACGCAATATTTGTTTTTATTTAATCCTCATGATTTATCCAACGACTTGATATATCGAGGAGTTGTTTGTTTCAGAATGAATACCTAAAAATACCTGTAACGCCCAAAAAGAAAAATGTAGTGAGTGGTCCCGGCCGATTTATTTTGTGGTAGACACAAAATTATTTTTTGTGACCACAACATTTTAGCGGTGACAGCAAAATTGTTTCGTAACGAGCATAAAAATTATTTGGCAGGGTAAATACTAACAAAATATTTTGTAGCTGCCACCAATTATTTTTCATGCGTTTACAAGTTTTCCCACTGGACACAAAATTAAGTTACCACTAAGAAAACTTTGTAAGCCATTCAAGACCAAGGGGTACAAGATGCTCACGGCAGATCTCTGTGTGTGACCAAGTTGAACGGCGCCATATTGCAGCCCATAATATGCAACGTCCTATAGCAAACAGTTTTGTTAAAAAATATCGTTAACCCCACCCTTGATAAAGTACACAATTCCCTATCAATATGTCAGCGTTCAATTTGGTCATTTAACAAAAGAGCAGCGTAACAGTCTAGTTCTTATATAACGTCTTTGTTCAAGACAGACTCCGAAAAGCGAGAATGAAATAATATGTGAAGTAACAGTTTGCAATCCTATATGGTACCATCTCCTTGCTTACGGGCGTGTACGTATTGTTACGAGTGTGACTAGTGGCGAACCAAAATTCGAGACGTAGAGAACTCGCGAGAGGTAAGAAATAGTTTTTTAAAAGAGGTTAGTTAACAAAATAAAAATTGAAACCAGAGAATTCTTTTGAGAATTTAATAAAAGAAAATACAAGTTTTTCAAAATTTTGACTAGAATTGATAATCAAGAAAAGAAACTAAATCTGAATTATTGTTATTATTACTTAGCGTTTTAGGAGACACAAATCAAATTAACTGTTTTTAATCTTTATCGCCTAACAACGTTTAAAATGTAATACATCTTTAGATTCTTTTCTAGACGTCTGGATTATCCGCAACTACGTTGAATTTGGTTATTTACGTTATTTCTCCTATTGTCACTCATAACGCCGCAAGGTAAAGGTATTTCCAAACTAATTTAAAAATAAAAATCACTTGCGTGTTCCGTTTGCTTGTCTTCAATACTCTTTCCCAGCTGGCACCATCCCATTGCCTCTGACCGACGACAACGACCCTAGGGGAAGGGCAGACCCCCTTGTAAAGCTTCAAACACTCGTGCCCTACGTAGCCCGCATTTCACGCGAGGCGATGACCCTTGGTGCAGTTCGTCCAGCATGTGGAAACATAACCACCAGGGTTTTCGGTTTAATCTGCACGACCAGTAGCAATCCACAAGGATCATGCTAAAACACGAAATAAAACCAATTATATTATTAATTTTCGAAATAACTACGAATTTGGACATAAATTAGGCCCTCATACAAATTAAATGTGACAATATCAGTTTTTTTAATATAAAAATACTACCGACATTACCTGATATGATACAAGTATTACAAGCGGGCAAAACTGCGAACGGGCAGTTAGTCACTCAACATAAACCAAACAGAACGTTTCTACGTGGATGTTTAAAGACATATATATCAATGAAACTCGGCTAACAATCGAATCTCTCACATCATTTCTCGATCTTTTTCGGTTGGTTACAGCTCTGTCTCGCCATCAGCTTCCTGTCTAATCTGTTTACATCAGTACACCATTAAAGTGTCATTTCATAACGTGTGCCATTCGTGCTGATTCTAATTTACTCTTTATGTTAAATGCGAACACTGTGCACAAACAAGACTACTTTAATTCTGTTATTAACTTCGATGGTACGAGATTATGTTGCAATTAAATGGTAACGACTTCGTTACTAAAGAAAAATCAGCACACACATATCACGTCAATAAATAATAACAAGTTATTTTAACCAAAATATGTGCGTTACATTACAAATTAATGTACTGTGAATGAGTTTCTACGAAAATGATTTCATTTCCATTTTAATTATTTCTAATTCCAAGTTACGTGTAGGCTAATTTTTATTCTCAGTTCTAAGGCACGACATTGGACGAAAATTAATTAAAATTTTAGGACGCATTGTAAAATGGATTTCAAAAGTTATTTTTAATGTTATAAAAACTCATGCGCGTCTGCAATCATTTAATACTGTTATCACGTGTGTTAACTTAGCACCTGTATGTATTTATAGCGTATTTTCAATTTATAATTTACTCATTTAGGCCCTATTAGGCATCGAGTTACGGTGTATTGCGTAATTCAAATGTACCGTCCAGTGAGCTAACAGTTGGTTTACAGTATTATTATTACAGAGTGACGTTAAAATGACATAAGGCTCAATAACTGTTACGTTTCATTAATTGTGGAACGTGCGCACTTAATTAAAGCATGTTCATGGTGAAAGAAGGCCAAATAGTGCGTGCGTTTGCAATACCTGTGCACAAGACCTCCACGAACTGTAGGTAGTTGATTGCTACGTGTCCTAGCCGTGAATTGTCCGGTCTACATTTCAACAAGCCGTGACTTGCCAGCGTGGCGCGAGCATAGTGTTTACGATAATTACAAGCAATTAACGCGGCCGAGCTATTGGCAACACGTCACGGGAAACACAAACCAAAAAAACAACGCGCGTGCATAGGCTGCACGATCACGCTGTGTTTCAACCACGATACGATATATGTTGACATATGGTACAGAATGTTCTTGCAATATTTCATACCAGAGATATTTAGATAACCCTTATGTACTGGGAAACAAGTGATGATGTAACAATAACAGCATAAGGCGAGAAGTGTTATAAAGTGGACATGATAAACTACATTTCACGACAGTACAGTTTCATTAAAAAAAATTTTTAGCTTTTTACCGTCGATTTTGTATATTTTGGTACATGGGCTAGTCAACGAGACCATGGCTGGGATAATTACCTAGTATCCATGTGTTTACATAGTACTACTAACAAACGGTAACACATAAATAGAAGTACGTAAATTTCGCATATACATTCCAGGTCAGGTTGAACGCCAATTATGTATTCTTCATTGTCATGTCTGTGACTTGCTGGCGGCCGTTACGAAACACCATTTGACTACTGCAAGCCAGTAGTCAGTAAGTAGGGCCCGGTAGTTTTCGCAAAAAGATATTTGCATCACTTTGTTTCAGTGCCTGACGTACGCACCTGCATCTCTGCTTTCTGGTCAGTGATTGGATACCGTAAGACCCAGCGTGTGGAGGTTAAATCCGCAAATAACAGACGTGATGTGTCACAGTTAACCATGTACTGATTGGCACAGTCAAATGAATAACGACTCTGCACAAAAACACTCGGTCAATAGCGATGAAGTAGAGCTGAAGGTGTACACGTAAGACACTGAAACAAAGTGGGGCAAAAATCTTTTCGCGAAAACTACCGGGCCCTATAAATAAAGAAATAATGCGAAGTACTATCGCTTGCTACCTGCTTGTACGGTTATAAGCCAATAGATAATTGATTGTGGCCAGTGGGTGCATAGGACTGACAAGTCTAGGCTGCTGTCAGATAAATCCGCGAAATGGACGACATGAAGTACACGCCCCCTGACGTCACCGCAGGGGAAATACTGTGGGAAACAAAGCTTGTTTACAAACATGCTGATTTGTTAGTTGGTAATTGCAGAAAGCAAAAATGTTGCGCATTCATAGATTTGCACGTAAGGGTAAAAACTAGTAGTTTCTACTTCATGATTAAGATACGCAAATACATAAGATTAATGTTTACATGAAAAAAACGGCAAATTCTAAACAAATTATCAATTTTCTTGACGTACATCTCATCCGAGACATTTGACGCCAAACATCTAAATGAAGGTTATGTTCGGCTGCGGTATCCATGGAGATAGGAATTGTTTCCCACACCTGACTGAAGCTCCGCCTCTTTTCAAGTCGTCCATTGACGAACCTCTACACATAAACTTACTTAGTATTGTGCCAGTTCATATCCTTGTGCGTTTATTAATTCTGCATTATTATACATGTATATACAGGGTGCAGCTGAATTCGACCGACAGACTTCGGGAGGTGATTCCTTATTAAAAATCAAATAGAAAATATACGGAACACTTTGTACCTAAAACTAATATTAAGGGTGGTATGAGCCCTTAATCATGGAAAATTTTAAGTGTATTTTTGTAAAATAATGTAAATGAACAAGCATTTAATGATGACATGTTCAGCATTGTTTTATACCACCGGAACCTTGAAATACACGTTAGAATCACATCAATACCTTGCACCCTAATAAAAAATATTAGGGTGGCTACCCTTTTATTACATGCCACTTTTCTACCATCAGGAATTACGTACTATTAATGCGGTTTTGTACTAGAGAAGTACGTCAGAAGTAAAAAAGGTTGCCTTGTTGTAAATGCGTAGGACCAACCGTTTCCGTGTAAATTTCGTAAAAAGAGTAGGCTGCAGTCAGACAGTTCCCACTGCGTAGGCAATACGGCATACACGTTTGAATGGCTGGCTGCCTTGTCAACTGATATGACTGACGGATGGGAGAGAATGGAGGCCTAACATCTCATCAACAGTTAAGATCATTAGATACAGTAAAACAAAGAACTGAACAATGTCAGAGAACCGGGAAAGGAATCGATCATGACCAATATCAAGAGATTCAAACCATCCTTCGCCTAGAGTGATTTCGGGAAACCATGGGAAACAGGAACAAGGATGGGCGGAGTCGGGAATCGAACCCGTAAATTCCTGCAACGTGATACACTTGTACAACCTCGCCCGTTCACAAGAATGGAGGAATATGCACGTACTGTACACTTTTTATTCACAGTAAAGTACTGTTACATTCGCAATAATTTGTTTGTGTGCTTAAGTCAATGTGTGATTACAGACATACTATTCATATTCCTCACGTTCTTGTACATGTATCGCTGTAGTCGACTAACGAGGATTACATACGAAAGAAGAGGGTCGTGGGCAGTTGCGAGAATAATCCAGTTCTGGTACTAACGTCATACTGATCAATAAGCATGTTTGTATAACAGACGTGTGCATTCTGGCAGTTCATATAAAAATCCGCAGTCAGTACATCTCGAACAAGCGAGGTGGGACATTAAAAGTGAGGACACGAATTGGAATTTTTGCGAGGTCATCCAGAAAAACCCGTAATAATTAAACAACAGACGACTACGAGAACGCCACGTTATGAAACTGAAAAAATTCCACAATGGCAAAAAAAAAAATCGACACCGCACAGTTGGCAAAATAAAAAAAGTCCATACCGTTGAGACATCAAATGCCTTGATAGTAGCATCTAGATTAGTCTATGTTGTTTAAAAATAATTTTAAAAAATGTCACTAAAATTCAAACAAATAATTAAAGGTAAAACTTTATTGGATTTGCAGTTTATTTGACAAGATATAAACTCACTGTAAAATGCATGCTTACCAACTAATGGATAAGATCATTGCTCGTATCTTCACCACATACGAACTTCCTTACTTTTATTGTACCAAAGTGTAAATACATTATGCTTACGTATGACAATAATTCAACTATTTGTTATTTGCCTATTTAGTTTGTATTCCCCATAAACACAACTCTCTCCAAGAACCGAACACGCGCATCTTTTAGTCAGTTTGTGGAAATACTTGAAGGTTTGCAGTTATCCTTGAACTGTCACTTTTTCCCATCACACAGAAAGAAAGTATTTACCTTTGTAATTTTACTCTCTCGTACTCGGTAGCGTGATTCGTTGTCGTGTTTGCGCGGGATGTAAAAATCAAGTGCAAGATGCAACTAATTAATTTTATTAAAATATATTTGACAGCTCCTTCAATTATTTTTTCTTCTGTACGAAACGGGAAACGGGAAATGGAGTTAAGCGAGTTCGTGCAGAATTGCGTCACCTAACAGCGCCATACATCAACTTCGTCAAGAAGAAGCTTCGTGCTTATGATGATGCGCGCGGTTCTTAGGCACACCTGAGTCTACCGGCTACTGTTGTTAGCATATGGATTCAAACACAACCTGAAGGAAGGTGTTTTACCACACCCATATGAACAACTTATTGTAGTTACAGCAATACCTACTAGTCAGCGTGAATTCAGATCATGACCGAGGAATTTGGTTTTGTTTGCGAACCTCGACTGAATCATTTACTACGTTTCCATGTCGTTTTGTTTCAAAACACTAACAATTTTGAAAACACTCATGGAAACGGGATTCAAATCGATTTGAGTGTCAAAGTCGTTACAACAAAAATTAGGGATCGTATCGGATTGAGACGGACGTAAAGTGCAATGAAAACGAATCTAAAGTAAACAAACATACACATGAAATGCTGAGCGTGAGAAACAATAATTTTCTTGTATCCATTAAATTTACGTAAGCAATTTACATAACATGGAAGCAAAGAAAAATAAAGAGGTGGTTGTATGAATTTAATTATTTCGTATCAACAAATATAAATTTAAAATGTACCAACATTACTACTCGCAAATTTGTCCAGCGAAATGAAGTAGATTTCTGTCGAATCCAAAGTTTTCATGTAGACGGGATCAGTCGGGATTCAATACCAAATTCGTTTTCAAAACTATATGGAAACATAGTACGTATTATCCACTATAGTATCAAAAGGCAATCTTAAGTCACTGTTGTGGTCTCATTACTTTATTCCGGTTCATATTTTAGGGTTTAATGTTCATGGATAGCTAAAGTACTTAGAATGCTGGTAGCCGTCGGAAGCCGGTATAGCTGCCTTTTAAAACATTGAACGTTCTACTCGAAACTTCGCCTCAGTTTAAAGACTTACTTACCGAGCAAGGTTGTTCGTGGGCAAAATACTGGACTCACAATCGGAAGGACATGGGTTCGATTGTCAATTCGGAAGTTGTTACTTCTATTTTATATGTTTGTTTTTCTTGTTTGATTTTTTAATCTCTCTTGGGTAATGCTAGGACTGTTTCTCATTGTCAGTCATTGATGTTTATTCACTGGAGACTGACCTCAGTTTTCCACGGTTTCCCGAAATGACGAATGCCAGGATGGCTTCTTAAAGGTCATGACCGAATCCTATTCCAGTCGTCCCTATCACTGAGTTTTAGCTTACCATTTCTTTTGAACTCGCTGTCAACAAGACGTAAACCCACTTTCAACCCAGCCGTTAAATGAACACTTATGTTAATAATAACTAGAGACAGTGGAATATCGAAAGAATAATTCGTGCCGCCATATTTTGCAAAACAATTAAAACATTGTAACGGCCTGCGCCATGTATTATTGGAGGATGGTTGAGTAATTGTTTAGAGACGAATCACACATATTCAATAGCGGCGTTAGCATTCGTCCAGCCAGGTGGGGACGCGCCAAACGCCAATAACGAAAGAACATCAGTTCAAGTTACACTCAAGCTTAGCAGGAAGTCATCTTTTCCCGCGCTTAACATCAAGGTCTTTATCGCTGATGAGGGGTTACATGAGGTGAGTATGGAGCAGCGCTGGAATGAAAGAGCGAGGGAAAAGGTAGATCCCCGAAAAAAATCCCGCCGACCAACGGCATCGTCCGGCACGATTGCCACATGCGAAAATCCGGGGACCGACCCCGCCGGGAATCGAGCCCGGATCGCCTTAGTTGAGGCGAATGGCCACCACCGCAGCCCTACGCGTCTTGAGGTTTTATCTGCAAATTACAGGCGTGTACTGCTGCTGCAACCTTATTGTGATTGGCACGGTCAAATGAGAGACGCCGCTTTACAAAGACACACTTCTAATTACCATGAAGCATAGATGAAGATGTGCACGTAAGGTACCGAAACAAAGTGGGGCAAAATTATTTTCGCGAAAAGTTCATGTCCCTAGCTATCGTATATTTAGGGCCACGATTTTGTCGCGAAAAGATTTTTGCCCCACTTTGTTTCAGTGACTCACGTGCACATCGGCAGTTCTGTTTCAAGGTTATTTGCAGCGTGTCTATGTTCAGACACGTTTCTCATTTTACTGCACCAATCAGAATACGATTATTGTGAGTCTGTACGTATATAATTTGCCAAGGCCAGCGAGAGTAAAATCATCCAACCACAGACGATGTAGCAGAGCTGCAGGTGTGCACATGACGCATCGAAACAAAATGTTGCAAAAATCTTTTCACCATAAAATCGTGGCTCTACGTATATTTGAAGCACTGCTGTTTACTTCAATAAGCCCAGTTATAACTAGGGACCCCTATTTTTTGTGAAAATATGTCAGCATCGGTTTGTTTCACTGCCTTATGTGCACTTCTGCAGTCCTTCTTCATGACCAGTGATTGGTTGTTTTTAACTCTTGCGCGTATTACCGTTTTACTGCAAATCACAGACGTGTGGTACCGCAGTTATCTCATTCTGATATGTGCAGTCAGATGAGGAACGTATTTCCACAAAGGCACGCTGTCAATAACAGTGGAGCAGAACTGCAGTGTGCGCGCAAGGTGTTGAAACAAGTTGACGCGGAAATATCAGGCGTACATAGTTATGACTGTACAACATTAACACAGAACGTGTGTCACGTATCCGAAAACTGTTCACTGTGTCATCCAGTAATAGTTTGACAAAGATACTACAGTATATTCGGGACAATGTTGACTTTAAATATTTTTTTAGATTTTTCCCGTGTGTCGAAAAATAACATGTAAGGTATACATACTAACTGGGTAAAATATAAACTGAGGAGCTGAAAAAGTGTTCACGTTACCACGATTAGCTTGTATGAAAGAGGATGGAGATAGTTTGGCGGGTCGATTAGCGCGGACGAGGGAGGAATGCGCCGACTCAGCGCCGCTAATGTAACAATGGAGGGCCTGTGTATTGGGTCAAGGCGCTCCTGGTGTCCCGACTACAGCGGTGGAGGCGACACGCGCCGGTCCCCAGGAGAACCAGGCCAGCCGGCCCGCCCCCCGGATACCGACGTCGACGACGCCGTCCTGCGAGCCAAGCGTCCCTTCGCTCCACACTATACGTGAGACACATGCGGATATCCTCCAACTGCTTGTGTCGCCGGCAATCGAGCAGCGCTATTACCAACACAATGCTCTGAATAAATTACTTTAGCGACCGCCAACTCGTACTAACACATACATTCCGACGAGTGGCGTGCGGTGAAAGGGCTGCAAGATTAGTAGGTATTTGCTACAACCGTACTCGTTTGCTTCCTCGTCTGCAAGTCGCGTCACGCTTGACTAGCAGTTGAGTGGCCGCATTACGTCAATTCGACTATGGTCCACGACGTTTACTAGGGACAGGAAATATTTGCGAAAATATTATTGCGTCAACTGTGTTTCATGTCTTACAAGCACATCTGCATCTCGGCTACTTCGTTCTTGACAGAGCGTAATTGTGCATAGGCGTCGCTCATATGGTTGTGTGTCGATCTAATTGAGAGGGGCCGTGGTGGCTGAATGGTAGCCGACCCCCCGTGGCTCAGTTGGTTGAGCGGCCGGCTTTGGCGCGGGGGGTTCTGGGTTCGATTCCCAGGTCTGGCTGGGTGTAAATTTGTGTTTGTCCATTTGGGTCTCAAAATTGTCTCACGTAAAGTACTGGGGTCACTCGAATTAAGTCACATTAAAAAGGGGGGGGGAGATTTTTGGTGTAGTGATGATGCGCCACTGCACCAAACATTTTATCAATAAAAATAAAAATAAAAATAATGGTCAGACCATTCGCTACCCTCCAAGGAGGCGATCCGGGTTCGATTCCTGGCGGGGTCGGTCCCCAGATTTTCACATGTGGGAATCGTGCCGGACGATGCCGTTGGTCGGCGGTTTTATTCGGGGATCGCCTTTCTTCCCCGCTCTCTCACTCCAGCGCTGCTCCATACTCACCTCATGTCACCCCTCACCGCCGCTAAAGTCCTCGATATTAAGCACTGATCTTAAGGATGCTACTGCGACATTAGCACGTCTGTGATTTGCGGGTTACAGAAGACATTCAAACATGAAGGTACAGAATACTTAAGGAGAAATTTTGGTTTCTTGTAAACTACTAGTTCCTATACTGTGAGCACGGAGACTGCTTCAGCTTACCTTGTAACCAACAAGTACACGCCACTTAATACAGTAAGTTGAATAGGTATTTATTTAAGGAAGTTCACACCATTATCAACGTCAGTTTCCTGTAACTTAAACGCTGATTCGGACGTTACTATCTTGGAGGGTGAGTTACTTACACCAAAACTAGAAAAAAGACCACCTAAACATAGGTCTGGAAATCCTTAATTTTTGAGTTCTCAATGTATGTTCAGTTGAATATTCTTTAAGGAAACTGGTAGTAAAATTCATGTTGTTGAACAATGTTATGGATGCAAGTCCACTGATGCTCTCTTGTGTATCCTGTACGGTGGATGTTGGAGTATTTGACAGAGTGCGACAGTGGAGAGAGAATATTTAATGAAGGTGAAGGAAAAAGAATGGTGGTGAGACAGAAATAAATTGCGGTGTTTCCCTGCGTAGGCCCAGCCAACGACTTTAACAGTATTGTACTTGTTGTTTATTGTGAATGTCCACCATAGAGGTAATATATAGTAGAGGGAGCATGACGTCACAAATGTGTGTCCAACATGGTCTCGAGAGTTTGGTGTTGTTTATTTATGTTTTCTCGTCGTAAAAATGCAGTCGTGTTGTTTGAAACTCATGGCGTACCTTCCAGAATATATATTTAGTCATGTGGTGTCCCCGAGATCTCGGTTCAAAACCTTATAGTAAGTACGTAGCTAATATTTACTTTTTACTAAAAACAGCTGAGTTAAGGAAAACAGTAATGTGGCGACATTGTTTACATTTGTCGTTCTGAAATGTCTACGCAATTATACTATGCGATAAAATGGTAGTATACTCTCCTCAGTTCATAAATTCATAAGGAACCAAAATAACCCAACATAGTTGTGATTACTAAGCAATTATTATCTTTTCTCTCAATGTTATTTCAAACCTCCCGCGCATATTTCACTAAAGTCACGTGACATGTTGAACACACAATTTCGTATGCAGCTGTATAGAGGATACTCCCTCTACCCTATAGTTACTCTAAAATGTCCACCGTCGTCTATACGCTGCACACATCACATGGATGTTCGCAGCATTGCCTATGCTCTAGGCTCTGTATGTCTGCAAGAATATTCAAGTGTGTTTAGAGCATAAACGGTATGTCCTAGACAGTTGCAACAAGTGGTCTTTTTTTGTTACATAGGTCTGATTTCTCATTAAACCATCTTCAAATGTTCGAAAATCCTGACGGTAAAAAAGTTGTATGCAATTAGAAGGTAGCCACCCTTATTATTTCCATGAGGTTAGAAAGTACCAAGTTGTATTTGCTGTTGGTTTGAAGGCTTCCACAGCATTAAGTAATGCAGAAAATATAGTTTTTTTCTAAATTTTTGGGAAATACTATAAATTTTGATATTCAGAGACTCATTAGTCCTTTAAAATTAAGTTTATTCGAAAAAATTCAAAATATAATTTCTGCTTGTTTTTTCATATGAATTGACATTACGGAGTTTGTCGGTGTTGTTCAGTTGTGTGTGTGTGTGTTTGTGTGTGTGTTTGTGCGTGTGTTGGTGTGTGTGTGCGTGTGAGTGTGTGTCAATAAATCGACGCGTGTATGTATGTTCCCTATGGATTCCAAAACGGCTGGAGTGATTTTGATAAAATTTTCAGGCAATCTTCAGATTAGCCCCGAATTTTTTTACCTATAGCCAATTAATTTAATGTCATATTTCCCCTACAATTAAGTTCATTAATTAATATTAACACATTAATTTATTAAGTAGTACCTAGACTTGGAATTGTGCGGAATGTCAATGTATATACTTCAATTCTTGGCTATAGATTATTTTATTAGTGCTACCTGGGTCGCTAGTAGTAAATAAACATCGTGTTAGAAGGATACCAGATGTCCGGGGTATCGTACCTCAAATGCAGATTTATGACTGGGTGTACGTAGGCATATGCATACCCCGAAGGATGACATAGAATGAGGTCCTAAAATGCAGAAGTGCCGGAATGAGAAGGGCGAGGGAAAGGCGAGATCCGCGAGAAAACCAGCCGGCCAGCGACGTAGTCTGGCACGATTCCCATATGCGAAAACCCGAGGACCTACCCCGTCAGGGATCGAACCCGGATAGCCTACAGTACGTGGGGCCGTGGCCCCGTCGACATACTACTAGTGCCCCAAGCGACTCGGATATCAACTTACTACTTGTTATTCCATTCTCTGCAATGTTAAAAAAGCACTATGGTACCAGTGGCGCCAACTAGTCATATGAGGGTAATTTTTCAACTCCAGCATCCAGAACTGTTCTATGGCCGGGGTCCAGGAGGATCGGGCGTGGGTCGCAGGGAACCCGCGTTACGCGGCGAGCGATCATTCGCCGTTTAGATGGTAAAGGGGGAAGGGGGGTTGTCGCCTCCAGGAAGCAGTGGTACGAGGCGTGATATATCGCGCATCGTGCATCATCCACGCTCTTGTCCGCCCACCAGAGAGACGTCCACTGCTGCCGGCCGGGAACTGTGGCAGTCGAACAACCGCAAATATGCAAATAATATTTATGCTGCGAGCAACAACAGAACTTTGCAATAGAAAATTAATTATGAGCAGAGCTTTTCTCGCGAGTCGGCGGTAAATGCTAACCCGGTGCGAGTACAGTTCTGAGGACAAATACTGAGGGATGTGATTCGTGATGCTGGTAGTTAGCCTATAAGGCGGAGAACTGAGACTTGTAAATACACGATAAAAACAAGAAAATATAATTACGGAACGTAACGTCGTACAAAGCAAAATTATTTAAGATAAATAACCTCAGAAAATTATGTTACAGAAAGGATATTACTCATACATTACAATAAGAGTTGGTTAATCCTTATCGCGTAAAACTCTGTGATCCCTCGCTAAAGCAATTTGACATTACATTTAAGTAATCAGCATGAAAAAATTAATGTAAATTGTTTCCTTATCCTAACCATTTCGTCAGAAATCACATGTTCAGTTGGAGGTCGATGTATAAAAGCCTAAGAGGTAGGCAGCCTGAAATACTGTCTCGCATGACGTGTCAGTTTCTGAACATTTGCTTGTCATTTATAGTGAATTTAAGCATTTTCAGTCATCGCCTTTGCGGTCATCAACATCCTCAGGTAATCATATTAGGCGCAATGTTTCCTACATGTTTCCTTAATTATTTGTCCTCGGGATTACAACCCCCGCCGGGTTAGCACACATTAACGACTCACGTGTGGGCAGGGGTATGGATGTTTTGCCCGGGAAGACGTGCGAAGGATATAACGTTCAACTGTGGATCACTCAGAGAGCAGTTATAGTCACGTGTCGGTGGCTAGGCGACTGACTCACCGTCGGAGATTCTTCGGCTGGCCATACTCGTCTTCGCGCGGGGGTTAATCCTGCTTCAAGGTCGCGGTGGATGAAGAAGACTGGTGGAGGGAGAGGTAGGCGGTAATGCCAGGGGTCAATCCGCACCCACACATCTGTCCTCTGCCGTTATGGGCCGTAAATAATGCGCCCGCCAGATCCGGATACCTTACTGGGGACTGGTCCATCTCAGCACGGAGTTATGGCTTCACTTATAAATCATGCAATTTATATGTTTTACACGTTGCTAAGGCAAACTTTACAATTTCGTTCACTTTTTGGAATCCATACAACGTGGTTTCCGTTAATTTTTTGATGGCTGTAGTCGCTCGCGTAAATCCCTTTTCCTTCTTGTCGACTGTTTTCCGTTAAAATAAATAAATAATGAATATACTGAGGCTAACGCAATTTCAGGCACCTGATTTAACTTTCATCTACTTGTGCTAAAATGTTAATACATTCACCGAATCCGAAGTTATCAAGAGTGTGGGTGAGAGATTTTGGTCAGCGCTTAACAGCGAGGTCTTTTAGCGCTGGTGAGGGGTGACATGAGGTGAGTATGGAGCAGCGCCAGAATGAAATGGCGGGGGAAACGGGAGATCCCCGAGAAAACCCGCCGACCAACGGCATCGTCCGGCACGATTCCCACATGCGAAAATCCGGGGACAGACCCCGCCGGGAATCGAACCCGGATCGCCTTGGCGGGAGGTGCGAATGGTCTGACCATTCGGCCACCGCGGCCACGAAATTATCAAGAAAATACGGATGAATTCAAGTCAGTACTCATTAAAGACGGCTAAACCAAATTGACACAATGACCGGAACTAGAGGAGGAATCGCATATGACAATTGATAAGGAACCATCCCTGCATTCACCTGAAAGATTTCGGAAAACCAAGGGGGAAGAACAAATCAGAATGGCACGAGACGAGAAACGAAACACAAGTAGTCGCGAATTACAGTCCAATGTCTTAACAGTTGCACCACCTCACTCGGTAACTACAGCCCTTCTCAGCGCTACGAGGACGAGAATTTGATAAATCAGAAAGATGCTCGCGCTGAATTGTTAGCCACAAGCACCTATATATATATATATATATATATATATATATATATATATATATATATATATATATATATATATATATATATATATATATATATATATATATATATATATATATATATATATATATATATACAACGTGAGTGCAATTTTGAGGACAAATAATTAACTGTACCATTTAATGCAACATTGGACCTAATAAGATTCATGAGGTAAAATATGATCTCAAAGGTAAAGATTTTAAATAAGAAAATGCTCGATAGAATTACAAGAAAATGTAATAAATGAAAAAATTTCTTATACATATGAACAAGTAGTCACAGAATTATAACTACAGAAAGTAGACCCCTTCATACATTAAATAGGGGTTGGTTACCCGTACTGCTTAGAACTTTGTGACCATCCTCTATCCATATTAGACATAGCATGTACAGATATGAAATAAAGAAGTCGGTTAGGAATTAAGTTCTAATCCCGACCGTTCCCACATAAATCGAACGTTCACTTGGATGTGGATGTATGCATGCCTAGAAGGTAGGCAACCTGTAGCACTGCCGTGTATGTTGTGCACTTTCTTTATTACGTTTGTTTGTCATTTTATGATGGATATGCACATTTTCAATCCCCACATTTGAAGCCATCTACCACCCTCATGAATCACATTAAGTCCAATGTTGCACACATGTTTCCCTAATTATTTATCTTCAGGATTGCTCTCCCGCTGGGTTCACACTTGTCAACGACTCCTCCTTATGAACATATATATATATATATATATATATATATATATATATATATATATATATATATATATATAACCTCTGTGACTAGAGGCGTATCTAAACTTCAGAACGGTAGAACTCTATTTGATGCAAATGCGCGAAATAAAAACAAAGATTATCTTAAGGGGAAATATAACAACTTAAAAATTAAATACTTAAAATAATTTTGAAATTAACAAAATATTATAATATTTTGACTAGATTCGACTGAAATAAAAATCGAAACAAGTTAATGCTATTTTCGGATCTCTGTAACGCGTTCGAACGATCCCAGATACTCGCAAACCTGTAGTTAAAATAACGTTTTTTTTCCTCGGCACTTCCGTGGTGAAGTGGGGATATTTCATAAATAAATTTTAAATCTAACTTGGGAGAATACCTTTACTAGAATAGGCCTATATGGTCATATATTCACTAACTCTCCAGTGACGCCTTAGCAGTCCTTTCAGTTCCTAAGGACACCCTAAGTCCTGTACCGCGGCTTATTCACACAACACCTAGAAAAGTACACAATTATACGTAAGCTCAAATTTAAAACTGACACCTCTGAGCCGTATGTATATATCATAGCTACCTATGACAAATCAGAGATATAAACAGAATTTTACTGGAGATTACGTCTCGTCGACAACGAAATCGTTAGAGATCGAACACAACTATACACAAGGACTAGGAAGTAGTAAAGGAGTCAGCCAGGGTCTATTTTAAGGAACAATTCAACATTCGGCTGAAGCGATATCGAGGAACTTAAATCAAGGTGGCCGAAGCCGGAATCTAACCCTGTTCCCCCCTAACGGATGTAATTGTTTTACAGTATCTGAAAATATACAGTGTGAGTGCCATTGTCTAGTAGCTTTCCGCTTGAGTTGATCTCACAATAATAGTTCTAAAAATTGTTAAGCTCATTTTGTCTCCTTAAAAATTAAAAATTCCGTTTAACGTGGTACAAATATAAAAAATGCAAAAGACTAAATCGGTAATTTTATTATTACTACCAATTTTAATTATATTTATATAAATAAAACATTTATGTGAATGCTTTCCACGACGACTTTACATTAAAAACAAAACCCTCAGGAACACTTAAAAATAATCGTTTAAGAATTCGTCATCTTCTTAACTGTACACTACAACCGCAAAGTCATCGCGTTACGTCAGATGACGGTTTTGCTTCTCAGAGGCACTGGAGATAAGCAGGTGGCTGGTACATGCGCATCATCCACGTGCAGAGATGATCTTAACGTTTGTTCTTGTGCAAAAAAATACCCTGAACCCTGAACCCTCCCACAGTACTTGCATTCCATGCGACGCGACGTGCGCAAACCGAAGACCGGCCACCTTGGGTTGACCCCTTGACAAATCGCTACACGCCCACGGAACACTCGCAAGGATGCAGGAGGAGCGCTGGTCCAGACGTCATTACAACTGGCCGCCCAAGGTCATGTGTGGGGACCACGCACAGTTACCAGCTTGTTAATTAGCATGCAGGCACGCCACTCCTACTGAATAATTACCTCCTGATGAGTCATTCGCACTAATTCCATTACATCCGTCAAACATTTTGTCGTTCTCCGCCAATATACACGCATGCTAATGAGTGATAATTATACACCGCGTGCACGAAGCACGTACAAATTCTTCGTGCTGTTTTGAGAAGTCGGCGCCAACAGCGTTACACCATAATTATTTAATAAGAAGCCGTTAGGCTTGTGTACCTGTTATCTCCAGTACGAGATGCGTACTTCCTCATTCTTCAGACGATATCTGTCCAATGCCAAACAAGTTACTTTTTAATACAACTTGCAAGAATGTTATTCAAATTTCTGGGAAAGGTTTTATTTTTTTTTCAGTTTCGTTAAAACTGTTTGTTCGCAAACATTTTCAACAACCACGTGATTTTGTCGATCTTCTCAACACTATTTTCAACGTTATACACAGTGATACAGTCAGTAGTTTTAGGTATATCTTCTGTATGTTATCTTTGAACGATTCTTGCAATGTGTTCGTATTATAAACAGAACAATTTTTTTGGACATGCGTCATTGCGGGCGAATGTTGCCGTGTTGCGGAAAATCCCACAATAAAACAAAGCACAAAGGAAGAAAAGCCATAGTCAGCTGTAGTCAACAAACACAAAACAAACAGATAATTCCTAAAAGGAATGTAGTCACATGCCAGAAGACAACACAAGGACAAGAACAGATTCAAAACAACACGAAATTAATTCCCAAGTGGAATATACTCGACAAGAAAACGACGACACAAATAAACAACAAAAGACAGACGAAAAATTAAAAACCCACAAATAAAAGGTGTGTGTAAAAATAGTCATCAAATGATGAACGACGACGACATGATACGAATGGATGTTAACAAATTGCTGACTAATTATTTTTGGAAATATAATCTGCTAAGATTGTGTCTATTTAAATTAGTTATTTTTTTTATTAAAGGAATAAAGTTTTAAATTCAATACTTTGTTGGCTGATGACTTAACTATTGCTGATGATAAAAGCCGACTACTTTATTTTCCTTGTATTCGGGTTTGCCTAAAGTATAATTGTTGTTGCATCTTCCCGCAGTATTCTATGACTGTTTTCCCAGACATTTTCGGCTTCTCTGGATTTATCAGTTTCACCTTTCTTGATATTATTTTGGTGTACTTCAAGGCGTGTGGTGAGAAGCCTACCAGTTTCTCCGTTGTACTTACTTCCTCATTCACAAGGTATTTGATACACACAGATCTGAGTTTGTTTTTCTGTAACTGGCTTTTTACTTTTTGCACCATGTTTTTGATTGTAGATGTTGACCAAAAAACTGCTTGTAGTTCGAACTTATTACTGAATCGCCTTATTTTTTCAGAAAGCCCTTGCACACATGGAATAATCAATTTTCCTGTTGGTTTTTCTATTGATTCCTGTGAATAGAATTGGACATTATTGTAGTTCATGTGTTTGTCTATGGTGCCAATAGGATAACCATTTGCTAAGAATGTATTTCTTAGATGATTTGCCTCGTCAGTTTTTTGATGTTTCGTCACTGCATTTCTTATCTGTCCTGTATTTTCAATGTATTAATTATGCCGGTTTTCGTTCTTTTGAAGTGATTGGACATGAAGTGAAGGTCACTTCATGATGCTACAGCAACTACACTTGAGGCAAACACGACAAAAAGGAAAGTAAAACAATCGGCTGTTATCATCAGCAATAGTAAAGTCATCAGCAAACAAAGTATGAACTAAAATATATCTGGATTCCTTTAATCAAAAAAGAAACTAATTTAAATAGAGACAATTACTCATTGCAGATTACATTTTAAACTATTACTTAGCAGAACAATAGATCTGATCCACAGCTCACTTCATATAAGTCCATTACAAGCCTATGTTAGGTTATTCGTCTATTTGTCCGTTTTCTTGGTTTCAAACAGTGTCCACGAAAATGCCGACTCCTTTTACGAGTACAATGAGTAGGAGGTGGTTTTACATTCGACCACGCTACATTAATCGATTCTTTACAATTCATTTTCTAATACCATTCGTAATTGTAGAATTTGTAATTATACATTTGTTATTGGTACACCAAACATGTTCAAATAATACAATAGGAATAAAAATAAATATTGATAAAATCCCATTCAATCCATATTTCTCCCTAAACGATACTGTATGGTTCGTAATTATAATTATACTATTACTATTTTTTAACTCTAATAGAACCTTAGGAGACCTAGACAATTTTGCTCCAGCTAATCCATTAGTTACCCCAAGTCACGTTCAACAAGAATGATATTTTTTATCTGCATACGCAATCTTACGATCAATTCCTATAAATTAGGTAGGGTAATTGCTCTAATAATATCCATTTTAATTTTAATAATAATATCTTTATATAAAATAGGCCTACATTTTCAAGGAAACACATTTTATCCATTAAATCAATTGAATTTTTGAATTGTAGTAACAGCAACCACACTATTAACGATTACGGGAACTAAACCAGTAGAAGACCCTTATATTTTGATGAGGAAAATTCTTACAGTAATTTACTTCTCATAATTTTTAACATATAACTTTATTAAAATATACTGAGATACCCTAATTATATAGTTTTTAAGCTTTTAGAAGCATATATTTTGTAAATATAAAAAAGAAGATAGTACTTCTATTAACTTTGCTTAGAATAACTAAATATATAAATATAGAATAAGTAAATAACTTAAAACCAATGAAAAAGTTTAATAATTCAAAGAAAGAGGCAAATAACATTTTCAAGCCAAATACATCAACTTATCATGACGAAAACGAGGTGAAGTATCACGAACTCAAATAAAAATAAAAGAAATTAAAATTATCCTACGATAAATATAAAAGAACTAAATCACAACCAAAAATAAAAACACAAGAAAATATATTCATAAATAACATAATAGAATATGCTCTTTAAACAATTAAAACAAAAACACATCTTCTATATTCAATATTAAAACCAGACACTAATTCAGACTACCACTAAGAAAAATCAATGGGTTTGAGCAACAGTACATAATCCACCTAATAAAGAATAAAAGAATTAGAAGATCAACCAGCAATTATATTTCTATAAACATTTAAACTAGCACAAGATAAAACATGTTACGACCAACTGATATATGAATATATTACTAAAATAAGGAATAACAATTCAAACAAATTAAGAAAGAAATTAATTTAAAAACGGAGAAAATAATGAGGAGCAAAATTAGAAACTGTAGGTAAAACATTTTCCGCAGTAAATAACTTAATTGCATCAGAAATATTTAGTAAAATACCTATAAATCTAATTTGATTGGATTTTTACGTATCTGAATAAAATCTTAACACCTTACGATCTAATAATAAAAAATGCAACACCAACCAAACAAAAAGAACCAAAATTAGATAACAACAAACAGACAAAAATAAATAAAAAACTAACATCAATACTAACTAATGTAATAGGTAACAATATAAATAAATTCTAAATTTAATGCACTTAAATCTGCCAAGCAAGTAAAATAAATAAATAAAAGTTAAATATTGATATATATGGTCCTTTCCTAGTAACATAAAAATGAAATTATGGACAGAAACCAACCTGGCTCAGCCGGTTCGAACTGAGATCATGTAAGGCCACCCACATCCCTCCACTGCTCCATCAGGTGCTTACATTGAGTTAGGTTATGGGTAAATGCAAATAATTCAATATGCGTTGCCGGTACATGCAAAACACCCGGAACGCGTTATACATAGTAGAAAAATTTTGTACTTTTACAAAAAAAATATTTGGAAACTATTTTTCAAGAGAATTTTTTTGTAAGTTTACAAAAATATTGTAAACTTTACAGGAAATGTTTGGAAATATGTTTTCAGAACAATTTTAACATTTTTGTATATTCGCAAACATTTCTGTATACTTACAAATTATTTCTGTATGTTTACTACTAAATTCTTAAACATTTGACACTGGTTTGAAGTGACACCAGTTTCCAAGAATTTTTTGTAAAATTACGACATATTTTGTAAAATGTGACATGTGTTTCTATGTTATTTTGTTTCACATTGAACATTCTGTCATAAATATGTAACCCTCTAGTCCTTTAAGGTATTTGAAAAATTTAAACCATTTTAATTACTTGCAACATTCTTGTTGTAGTGGATCTAGAATGATAATTATTTTAATATTATTTTACAAGCTTTTCCTTGTAAAAGTACGAATTTTTTTTACTGTGTGGTGAAACCACAAAACCCACAACGCGTTGTGACTAGTTTGTAGGGTCCACAATAAGAAAAATTACATTGTTTCAGGTGCTGCACATATCGCAATACCTACAACACGTATATCCATTTGCCTAGTGAGCGAAATATTATATATGCAGGACGCGTTGTGCACATTATGACATACCCACAATGCGTCGCTGATAAAACTTTTGGTCAGTGGGTGTGTTCAGGGCTTGCGAGTAACACACACACACACACACACACACAGACAAAGTTGACTGTTAATGTCCCATGCCAGCATTTGAGTTACTTAATTGTAATTTTATCGAGATTGTCATAACTTCGGATATTATTTTGGAATATGTTGTATCGATGAAGCGTTCACTGGTATTTTATCATTGCCATAATGAGAAACTGTGTACGAGAATACTTATTAACAATACATCCATTATTCAACAGCTTTTTACGAATGTCCGAGGTCTTCCACTGATGCCCCTGGAGATTTCAGTCAAGAATTAACGTAATCCATTCTCTCATAATAATGTCTGCATCACGCAGTCTTTGTTGGTTTTGTACGCTCTAGGCCCATTAAAATTGAAGGTTTTAACTCAAGACGGTAATGTATATTTCTTCTTGTATATAATTCTGAACGGTCACTGACCACTTTTGTATGTAAAGAAAATTGCAGCAATCAAACTAAACAAGTAAACTTCTTGGCATAAGCTCTTACAATGGTGGTGCCGAAGTAAAAAAACTTTTTTTTTTTTTTTTAATCGAGGTATTTACGCTTTCGCTTTTATGACATTAAGCTAATCAGGCAACGGTATATTATTTGAAATAGCCGTCAAAATAAAAACAGCTCAAACATAATTTCTGTTTGTAAGGGATCCTAATCCGTAAACTCGACGTCATGTCCAAGATTTTTAACGTAAGAAATTACTCTGAAGTTTCGCTACCTAATTAAATTATTTTATTAAACATTCTTTTGTAAAAAAAATAACAATTTTAAAACAATTTTTTTAAATTCACTACAATTACATATATACAGTGCAGGCCTAGTTGTAAAAACTAGTGCACAGTAAGACACATACGTACGACAATGATTACTTCATCTTGTTGCTCTGCAGTTTACAGCTTTGTGATCTCTTTCCACGTAAAACAACAAAATGGTATAACAAATTTGCTGGCACCTTTTTAGAAGTTACTGGTCAGTTTTTGTTACTATTCCACGTAAATTAATCGTATTGTTAACGAGTTATTCAGTTCCATTTGATCCAATTTCCCAACACTAATAGCTTAACTGTTTTACAGCGTCAAGTGAAAAAAAAAGTGATTGCAACCACACTACGTGTATTGTATGTAGACTAAACGAATTGGTCTGCCAAGTTTAAAAATACCTACTGTTTTATTTTCTCTTCTCTAAAAAAAACCTATGTGTGAAGCTATTGCGAGCAGAAATAATTTACTATAGATTGATTAAGGACGGCACCGCAAACTGGTTTGAAGTGTATATCTCATCAGTTTATCGCCGACATTAAAAATTTTAGGAGCGCTACAAATCATTTCCTGTCACGCCATAACGAATAAAAGTAAATTAGCTGTTGATTGTATCTCGGCACGTAGATCCCAGCCAGTCCTACTAATTCAAAATACACACCTCCAAAACTGGTAGTCGTTCATTAAGAAATATTTATGTAACACATTTACGAAAAGTCTGGTCTTGAAAACAATACGCGTTGCAATATCTCTAATTTTATACATTTAATTTGGTTCCAGGAAATGTTCTATTTGGTAGGCTTAACAATGGCAGAAAATATATTGGGACAATTATTTACGTAGTATTCAGACTTATAAACAGTTAACTCGGCTCATTAAAATTGAAGGAAAATTTTTAATTTTATGACTTAGTAAGCATAATTTAAGTCGATATAATATTATATTTGTCTCCTTTCTCAAATGTCTAATCTTCGGTTACAAAAAATTCAGTAATTAAAAATAAAAGTGTGTAATATTCATTCAAGCAAATTTTCCGAAAACACCAATTGGCATTTAACATGAAAAACAATCGGTTACGGGTATGCCATGTTACATTTTTGTGTTTCTGTAACACTCTTGACTCTGACTGAAATAATCGACGTAGACCTAGATAAAACATCGCTCCCAACAAACTACATAATTGAAAGGTCTACTAGGGTATGTGAATTGCTGAATACTGCACTGTCTGTTGCACTTTGCTATCGCCATGCCTTAATTTCACTAGTACATTCAGAAATTGCCTAGTGCAGCGACAAGTGTTTAATTATCCGCTGTGGTGAACGGCGTGCCATCTTTACGACTGTAAACCACATTACAAATACCAGTAGATAGTGTTTCGTTAGTTCATCGTGCCCGGTGACATACTTTTATGTCGAGCGGTCTCTTTTGGACGCTATAATTTTTGTCAACTTAGCAGACCTTCCTCTCAATTTGTCGGAGTTTAAAAACCTTCAGTGGGGAAAAAATTTAATAATTTTAGCAATCAGCGGAATTTTTAATGAACTATAGAACTTTCGTGTCAAAGGTCAAACACATCCAAAAACTTTTTCATTGACATACAGTAAATAAGACAAAAATTAATTATTATTATTATATTAAATCTACGTTGGTTTCCATTTAATAATTTTAGTGCGGATTTTTAAATTATTTCTTTAAGAAATTTTGTCTTATTTTTTAAATGTGTATTTTAATATTTGACTGCAATCTTACCGATTTTATGGGTACATTTAGCGGTCGTTAGAAACTATAACTGGCATCACTGCACAAGCGTCTCTTAATGGCATTTATTCATTATATGGATCTTACTAAGGAAACTAATAAAAGTGAAATTGAATAGCCTGACTCGGAAGAATTAATACGCGAACTGGCTTCAGTGAATCAATGCCCGTATAGTAGACGGATGGCACATGTTAGTGACAGAGGCGCTAAGTTGGCAACGGTGGAGCCGGCGCTGGTGGTCCAGCTCGCGTGCAGGGTGCCAAGGACGTCCTCCCTCCATCTTAACCTTCCCCCTCCCGCTAACCCGTGCCGTAGCAGCAGGACTTGCGCAACACCGCGCGAAAGATGGAGGGAGGATGAGCCCCAGAAAGAACGAGGAATGCGGGCGCATGCGTAACCCGAACCAGTCCCCGGGCAAGGTCGCCCTAACCCCTTCTCCGACAGCCCTCGCAAATGTCAGCCTTTTAGCGTCGTATTTCTTTTCTTAATTTGTTGATGAACCGGCCTCTAGATCCTCAACTCACAGGCATTTGTTTGCATGGCCTTAAGAGCGCGATAGGTTGTCGCGTCACAGGTTCTTCGACAAATAGTTGTTTGCCCTGGTCAGTATATTAAATAATAAATCAGTGACTTTTTTTGCGGAAACTTGCTGATTCATCCATTCAGGAACTCTGAACACAAAAAAGAAACCTTGAAAGTGGTAGTTAATTCTGTCTCCCTCAAAAAACATAAACTATATTTTTCTTCCTAATATTCATCTTGCCATTTGATACCACATGACGATACTGATCAATGTATTAAATGTATATTTCGTGCTGCTGGAAACATGTTACTTGTCCTTTGGCAAGCCGGTTATTATTATTTTTCTTTTTCATATGACGTGTAGTATCCTTTCAGATTAGGATCTCGATGTACGTGGTATGCTAATAATTTGCAAATAATCCTAAGATTTATCCAGCACGAGAAGCTAGTGTATCTAAATGACCAACTGATTAGTTGTAATGTAGTACATATAACTGCCTTGCAGGGGTGAACAAAGTTCCAAACGAACACACGGGAAACTAGGAAACGAGGATATTATTCCACCTGTAGCTAATTATTTTTACAACGAAAAAAAAAAACATTACGTTCCTGTAGTTTCAATAGGCTTAAACATTCTTAAAGCACGATACTTTTGTAAAAAAAATTCTAGAATTTAAAATTTTCGTAAATATTTATTTACTAGCCTTGTTTTATTGGACGACGCTTATATGGCACGGCTTAGCTGTTTACGGACAAATCACAGAGGTTTTATGTTACAGCACACTAGTGAGCAAGTCATTTGAGAAACATAAGTCAATTTTCTACCAAAATAAGTTGTGCGCGTTATAATTTTGTACAGAGGTAAATGCACGTATTATTAAACCGCGTGAAGTGTCGTGAGAGTGAGTGAGTGAGAGATTTTGGTCAGCGTTTCACATCGAGGTCTTCAGCGCTGGTGAAGGGTTACAAGAGGTGAGTATGGAGCAGCGCCGGAATGAAGGGGCGGGGGAAACGGGAGATCCCCGAGAAAACCCGCCGACCAACGGCATCGTCCGGTACGATTCCCACATACGAAAATCCGGGGACCGACTCCTCCGGTAATCGAACCCAGACCACCCTGGTGGGAGGCGAATTGTCTGACCATTCTGCCACCGCGACCCCGTGAATTTTCATTTGCGAGTATACAAAGTCACTAAGCTACGTTAGTTCATTTGAGAAACACCATACTTCATTGACTACCTCTACAAAATTATAACACCCACAACACATTTTGGTAGATAACTGCCCTATATTTCTCAAATGGCTGATTCAATTGGAATTGGCTTAGTCGCAAAAGGGACTGACAAGTAACAAAATAAAAGTGTCAGGAATGAATACTTTACATTGAAGCCCACCAAACAGTCACCTATTCCCTCGCAATATCACAATCCCCTACTGATCAACTGAATAGTCAGATGGACCGATTTACAGTGCTAAATTTACGTATTTGTGAGTTAAGGCTCGGTTTCTGTCGCCATATTGAATTGTATTATTTTTCGCTTTTTTTTTTATTATTTTTTTTTTTTTTTAGAAGGATACGTTAAATCGGCGATTATACCGCAAATTCTTTTTACCTTAAGCAATAACACAAACATGGCAATTGAGCTAGTAATGTATAGTTAGGTCGTAATTTGTCGGGCAAATTATGAATATAGAAAAATTTACCACAAATATTGCGGCGTAATTATATGTTACCAGCTAAATTGCAAGGTCTGTACTGTAGCGAAACGTAAATACAATTAGAGGTATAATCGCATATTTAAAATTTTTCTCCTTAGAATTAAAAAAAAAAAAAACAGCGAAAAATAAAAAAATTCAATACGGCTACTGAAACCGAGCCTTAAGCATTTAACAAACCTTGCTAAGTACGCAGTACTTGACAGCGACCCAACAGATTTATTTAACATTACTAGTTTAGTTACCCACTTCGCGGCACTACGACAAGAAGTATAACCCATCCCACAAAAGAATGCACTTTTTAACACACAGTTAATGTAATTTCGGAAATAAAATGCTACATTATTATAAGAAACAATGTTTAAACTTATTGAATGAGCGATAGAAGATGGAGCGGTGTTACGAGAACACAGTATCCTGGAAACCATGGAAACCAAACGACTATTCACAGTACACAACAGAAAACATTGCCAACATAACTCTCATATAAGTGTATCCATTAGAGGAAAGCACTATACAGGTTGGGGCTGAATTCGACCGACAAACCGCGGGAGGTGATTTCTAAGTAAATAATAAGCACAAAATGTGGAGAACACTTTGTGTCTAAAATTAATATTTACGATGAAGTAAGCCTTTGAAGTTCGAATTTTGAAACGTTATTTTCACAGAATATGTGAAAAAAAAAATATTTAGAAGGGCAATACTCTGAACATAGCTTTAACTTTTTAAGCTCTTCTAATCCATAGAAAATTCTGGTACAGCCCTTCCATCCTTAAGGAGCTGATGAGCTGATTTAACACGTTTATAGTGAATGTCCACCGTCGCCTGTGCGCTGAGAACAGCGGAACACACTCGTACGCAGAATTGCCTATGTTTTAGGCTCTGTAACTGTACACCTATACTTTACCGCGTTTTAACGAAAACAATAGGTCCTTGACTGTTGTAACAAGAGTTTCAGTTTTGTTACATAAGTTACACAGCTCAATAAACCATCATCAAATGTTCGAATTTCCTGATGCTTAAAAACTTGTACATAAGTAGAGAGTGACCATCCCTGTTATTTTCACAAGGGTGGAAGGGCTGTACCAGAATTTGCTTTGGATTAGAAGAGTTCAGAGTATTGTCCTTCCAAGTTATTCATTTTCACATATTTTGAGAAAATATCGTTTCAAAAGTCAAACTGCAGAGGCTTATTTCATCGTAAATAATAATTTTAGTTTTCTGGCATTTTGTGCTTATAATAAACTAAGGAATCACCTCCGGAAGTTTGTCGGTCGAATTCAGCCCCACCCATATAAATATAAAATTAGTTATTCTTAATGGGCTTCACGTCTCGTCGACAGCTAGATCATTAAAGACGGTTAAACACAACTTTCCTCTAAGGCAAGAACTTTGAAAGCAGTCGACCGTGGCCAATATTAAGAGTGCGTGGTAGATAAATAAACGCTGAAAACATCAACTGATTTCTACGCTTTTTTCGAAGCCAATATGGATAAAATACTCAATGGAAATCCTAGATAATGGTATTTGCCAACTTTATGAGTAAATATTTATCCAGAATCACTAATCCGTTATGCGTGATCTCTTGCGCCGCAGTTAAATGCATGAGGTTTCGGCGTCAGAGATTGTGCGTCAGAAGTTCGTAACACTGGGAACAATTTTGTTTAAAACGTTGGCTAAAACTATTGTTTAGAATTGCTTTTGTTTAATTTTTGCAAAATTGGCTTCAAGAAACCTACAGTTATAGATTAATGCTTTTAGCGTTGAATTATGTACCACGTCCTCTTAAGGGACCATCCCAACATTCGTCTGGAGCGACTTCGGGGAACTATGGAAAACTGAAATCAGGATGGGCGTAGACGGGGATCGAACCCGGGTCCTTCCGGATGCGTGTCGAACGTGTTACTGCTGCGCCAGGTTGCTCGGTGCGATGGACTATAGAGGCGCTAACGAGGGAGAAAGTGGACGAAGAGGGGCGTGGCCGGCGCCTGCGCACAACGCCTGTAAGAGGTGCGCGCGGTGCGTGCCCAGGGAGCTACACCCACCAGCCAACTGTCCCATTGTCTGTGATACGACATGGACCGGCTGGCACCTCAGACAGGCTACGGGAGAAATGCTGGAACCCCAACAGCGAGACTGAAGCGATGCGATTCTCCGTATAGCAAACTCTAGTTTGTCCGTTCTTTCTAACATTATATTCAATGCCTACTGTAATTCCCACCAGCACAAATAAAATCCCAATTACACGTTTGCTTGAAAAGGTTACGATTTTTCTAACAATAGCGAAGAAACACCTCTTTTAAAATAAATAAAAGCGATTTACTACCTTGTCATAAAAATTCCCAAATTTGGGCACAAAATTAAAATACATTTTTTTTAGCTTCGTCGCGTCCGTGACACCAATGAAATAGAAACACTTTCAAGTCAGAAACCGCTTCACGCATACGAGTTTTGTCCCGCTAACGTCATAGAATCCTCGACGCCGAATGACTGGCAATATATTTAATTCGCGTCGTATAGATCGCGCTGTTGCGATTCGAGTATAAGTGTGGCACAGATCTTCGCAGAAGTGCAGACTCGTTTCTCTGACGTAGACGGCCGAAGGTACGAAAGGTAAAATAAGAAGTTACATCACTCTACAGTATTCTTAAACATTGTTTCTGCAAGTAAAAAACAAGTCTTGTATGGGTAGAATAGAAATAATTAATAATAGCATTTCAGTTTATATAAAACAACAACGAATCGATATTAATCACATACAACTAAAAGTGTGTTTTTTAAATTTACTGTTAGTAGAAAAAAGAAATATTGTTATTATTTATTTTTTACTACTTAGAAACGTCGAAAAAATGTGGCTGTTTTCCGGTTAATACAGAAGTTGATTCCCGGTTGGTAAGGTCGTAGATTCTTTGAGTAAAAAAAAAGTTTCCTTCCCGTGTTTAGTAGCTGTTGTGTGGTTCTTTCACCTTTACACTGCGGGAGGCGACGGAAAAACATAGTTGGTATGGTATAACCCTGTCGTGTCCATCCTCGGAGCACGGCGTTCTCCACGATAGCCCGGTTGCCTAGGAAACTGGAACGGCCTCCGGGCCACTCACCAATTGGTTTCTAAAAATAAAATAAAATTCCGTTAGGCACGCCCAAGTTTCAGGCAACATCTAGGAGAGAGGCTGAACTACCACCGTAAAAGGAGCGAAGTTGAGACACAACACACAGGCGCGTTTAAATCTGGCCGCTTCGTACTCTAAATACAGCATGTTTGAAATATCTGCAGTTTTACAATTATCGAACTGCTGGATTCCGTATTTCCACCAGACTTGAGACTATCTTTTTCCTGAGCATGTGGACACGATCAAAGTTTGTCTCTGGTTTTAACTCGTTGTTATTTTACATAAGACACAAAGGCATTAGAACTTAACGTACCGTCAAATGTCAGTCATTATATCGGAACCAGCGATTCCGAGGAACAGAAGTGAAGAAGCTATGGCTTGTAGTAAAGAACAATTCCAGCATTCGTCTGGGGGGCGAATAAATATCGCCTTTTATGGGTGCAACGCAAAATCTGCACCTGCGTTGCGTCTGCTTGCGCTGCATTGGAATTATATACTCAAGGTATGCCATAGAAGAAGTACTTATTTAACTTGCTCTGCACTTGCGTTGCACTGAGTCAGTGCAAATAACAGGGGGCGATATTTAATCGGTCCCCTGGAGCTGCTTCGGGAAACTATGGGAAACCGAAACCACAATTGTCGAACCGTATTTTGCCGTGTTGCAGAATATTTAGTAATACAGAAGCGAAATAGCTGGTAGGATGGTAAACTCAGTCACACACGCCAGCAAAATGGCATCGCTTGCCAGTAACATGGCGTCAACGCCTACCGCCAACAAGCGAAAGCGGCTACCTTGATAGCCCGGAAACCTACCGTAACATTCTGGAGCCAAACAAACATGGGGCCGGTGTTAACAGCCTCTGGCAGACAATAAGCAGCCAAATTCGTCTTTTCAAACGAACCGTCACGCCATTTTAAGTCTGTGTTATTATTTAATTTGTGCCACTTCACCAACTCACTTGGCATTTTTTCATGCAAGTCCGAATAAAATGTTAATACTTTAAAGACAACAAACTTACAGAGAAATCATCATAATGCGGTACAGTAATGATAAGTCGACGATTTAAATCAGTTGTATGTCGAGCGAGTTAAATTTATTACATGCATGTGTAAAAAAAATCCGTTATCTCTTGCGTGTAAAATTCACGGTACACAACATAGCAAAATGTTTACTAGATTTATTTGGTCTCCATTATTATATATGTTTCTTAATATAAGCAGTAGTTAATTATCACGTTCCACTTTACAAATTTTGATGTAGGTTTCCACAATTACATTTTTGTCTTACCGTGTAGGTCAAAGGATTGTGTGAAATGTGAAACGAGCAGAAGTCGATAAACACCTCTCCCTTATGAAAGTTAATAACTTCAGAAAATATACTTGTTATTTATTTACTTATGTCTGCTCCCCTCCACCTCCCACCCCACCCCATCCTCAAACACACAACACACACGCGAAAAAAGGGCAGTTTAGCTTGGCGAACAGTGTGCTACAGTCAGCCTAATTAACTGTTGCGTTGAAACACTTCAACTGCGTTTAGTTTCTTTTGTTCAAATTTAGTGAAAGCTGTTATAACTAACAATTTAATTTAAAGCACATGGAAAAGTAATGTCAGTTCCTTAGATACATCTCCATCACATACAGAAACGAGTCGTTCTTGGTTAACATAAGGTTTCGCAAATAATAAGATAGCCATTTCGTTATTCCAGGTATATTCCCGAAACTTCTGTTTATTAATCGATAACCGTTACATTGCACTGTTTTAGTTATTTTCAAACCATCAATCATTTGGGAAGGATTAATAACAGGCGAAGTTCACAAAAATGAAACATATTTTTAAAATATACGCAAAAGAGAGGTATAAAAAAAACTTAATGTCGACACATAAAACTGCAATTTTTCAAGAAAACTCAGGATTCACAATATACATTTGGTAATATTTTTTGTAGTTTCTGTATTTAGGTCCGTTAGTGATAGTAGTAACTATTTCCAACTAGGCAAAACGGCAATTTATTTAAGTCTTTTGTAATGTAGTCTGTTTCGGAAATAGAGTCGGTTCACTCCATGTTTCTCCACAGCATCAAACTAACAAGAAGTTAATTTAATAAAAATTACAATCCTACAGTTTCCACTCATGAACCGGGCATATTTGCGGAATATCAGAGTTGCGATTAAGTAACACGCTTTTTATTCCTTACAAACATAAAATAGAATCAGAACGAGTAAAAGCATTTCTTAAATGTTATTTTGAAAACCAAGGCATTACAAGTATATTGCTAAACTAGGTCCAGTGAACAAAGTTTGTAAACTGTCATTACTAACTTACTGGGAGCAAATGTTCACAACATTCTTCTAGTCTGATGTTTTGTTCCTTTATTTTAACATTTTTTCCTGTGAATATTACGATTTTTTCAATGCCTTGCTTACGTAACGATAATACCTTAATCATAAGTTCAACGCAAGTTTCAAGAAAAAAATAATAAATGACTTATCAATAACTAGTCGGGGCTAAGCAAGTTTATACTTGCATTTAAACATCCAGACATGCGTGGAATAAAACACCATTCAGTCAATACAGGAATGATACAGAACTGTCACTATATCGCTGTGATCACAATACAACTGTAGTGATACCACAATTACAATATTCAAGTGCATCATAATTTCATGTGATCTGTGAACGATTCTTTCAATGTGTTCGTATTATAAACATCAAAGTTTTTTGGACATGCGCCACTGCGGGCGAATGTTGCCGTATTGCAGATAATCTTCTCCAGTCGACTATATTCCACTTAAGAATTCATTTTGTGTTGTTTACATCTGTTCTTGTCCCTGTGTCTTCTTCTGATATATGACTGAATCCCGTTCAGGAATAATATGTATTTTTTTATGTCTTTTGACTACAGTTTACTGACTTTTCTTCCTTTGTTTTTTGTTTTATTGTGGGATGTTCTGCAATACGGCACGTTCGCCCGCAATGGCGTACGTCCAAAATACTTTTATATGTATCATCATTTTATTTTTAAAATTTGTATTAAGAGAGTAAGCAGTTCTGAAGCCATAAGTTGACGATGAGGAAATATTAAACTTTCAGTGCGATAATCTGGGTTTCAGCTTCGAATTTCTCCTCGAAAAAATTATTTGAGATAAGAAATGCCACGAAAGTTTTTTGGGTGATTTTCAATTACAAATACTTCAGCACGCAATTCTAATAGCTAATCTGCATTCTAATTACTACATCCTATTAATGCCACCAAATTTCTGCGTCGCCTCACCAACAGTCTCGGCATTTTCGCTTACCTTAGTGGCTATTTGAAGAGTCTTACTTAGGTAAGGGTGTGTTTATTCGAGAGGTTACAATATCAACTTTCTAGAGCCACACGCATATTTAATTTTCAACCGTCACTTTTCGCGACACGACGCGAATTCAAATGAGTCACTACGAAAAGGAGAAATGCCACAACATGTGTGGTGAACTTATCGTTTCATGAAGAACTAAAAAATAACTAAGGTTAAAGCCGTTAAATTTTATCTATGCTAATACTATCATTGAGATTTTCGTGCGTAAAATTCACACCAAAAGAAAAGCCATTAGTGTCAGAAAGAGAAAAAAAGTTGTTTTGCGACTGGAATCAAGTAAGAAAGAGGTTTCGGTGACAAACAGTAAACCTGTTATTTAATTTATTCGTGTGAAAACCGTTAAAAGTAAAAGAAGCTAGTTATGGAGCCAACGTAATAAACACTTCTCTTCCGATATTTGCATACCGCTCTAAAGTTTGAGAAACATGGTTGACTTAAGTGAGTTGATTACATCAGGATTAGTATTTACAATCGCCAGTAGCGGAAAGTAATTTACCACCAAATAGAATGCCGAGTCAACATAACGTAGTATATTTAGCTCTGTACAATGACTGCAGAATAATACAGTTCCTCGGTAGACTAAACGGATTTCTTATTTTCGCAGTTAATAACAATTTAGTGGGTGTTGAGCTGTGTTAATTTCTTCCAAACATAAACTCTCTAAGTATGAATTATGTGTAAAAATTATTAAATAATTTCTGTTGGCGGTCTGTTGTGTTAAGAATTATTTTTTTCCCACCTACCTAGTCGACGTTCTTTACAGCCGGCATAAAACACAGCCGGCCGATGTCATCATAGGAATACAACATTTTATCGTCGTATTTCGCGAAACATTCTCGGATAACTTACGCATTACAAAACCATTAATTTATAACATGAAAAGCAGATATACCCGCTTTACAAGTCTCTCGACCGTCTAGTCGATTAATTTACAATTCAAATAAGAAAAGAAAAAACATTCTTTGAAACCGACGTTGGAAAATATTGTTGGCATATTCTAGCGATCTCCTGTGAGAAAAAAAATGTCTACGTCAAAAATTAAATGATACGCATGATATACGAATATAAAAGTTGTCTATCTTCAATGCGTGTATATTGCTTAATAAACGACGCATCTATCGTATTTTAGTAGCCGACAAACTTTCTTATATGCATGTCGCTCAGTAGCAGACGAGCCAATTTCAGACCGGTGAAGTAAAATGGCCGTTATTTCACAGATTTGCAAATAAATATATTAATTTACTTATATATTTGTATACAAATTTTTAAGTTTGTAGATAATGAACATACCCAACACCAAATTTTAAAATCATATAAAATAAAAAAAACATATTATGCCACGTTTTTAAAACTGACTAAAAATTATAAAATGATTTCTCCTATAAATTTTCTTGTAAACTTAAAAAAAAAAAAAACGTGGGGCGCATGCAATAGATCATTTATGTATGGATAGTTCACCTAAATCACTAAAAAGTTTATTGCACTGCAAATAGTATGAACTCTTGTGTGGGTTTTATAACAAATTGTTTTATACTTTTAGTCCGGTTTAAAAACGTGGCACAATATATAAATATTTAAAATTTAAAATCATTTTCAGCTGTTTAGTCTTTGTGTGAAATTTGGCGATCATGTGTATTAGAAAGCTGGTATATCCAAAATCAGTCTTACTTATTTTTCAATAATTTTTTCCCCGTAAAGTTTCCCTCTTATATTTCATTGTCATCCAGTTCTGATCTGTGTTTAAAGTTTCAAGTCACTAGATCAAAGGGACGTTAGTTTAAAATACATTACTAAATATGTTCCGAAAAGCCAGACATAGAAGAAAGTTGCATTTTGATCCCTAAATTTCACGTATCTATCTCATTGTTACCGAACAGAAAAACAAACAAAAACAAAAAAGCAAGCTAATAAAAACGTGTTAATGATAAGCCATTGTGCAACAGTATAAACCTAACCGGTGGTTTTTATTACCGTACTTCCACTGAAATCGACAGCGGAACATAGCACAGTGAGGCAGTCGCCTTGCGCGGTGTTCGAGAAGTGCACAGACTAAATGAGGTCACAAGAGTATGTCAGGTGCATTCAAAGAGCTAGCTGCAGCAAGGAGTCAAGTACGAGGTGAGAAGAGTTGCGGTTTGTAATGTGGTGACGCTTCCTCCACACTCTGCTTCAAGGTCACGTGGGGGAAAAAGGCGATTTTGTGGCGAACACCGCAGCACCCTCATGATTACACTGGAATGTGTTTCACCTTGGCCAACCTTCCCTCTCGCCAGATATGAACAGCATGGACCTCATCCTTGGTGTAACTGGAACACTGAGAATACTCTGAAGGTCATGTGCTCGGTGCCACGTGTGGGTGTCGATCTACGCTTATTTCTCGGCTGTATACACCACGGAAATAATTTATGTAATCTTACAACAATGCATAATATGGCGACACAGCAGTCTCATCTAAAGTATTCGCAATTTTAGATAAACCGTGTTCGTGGTTTGACGTTTATGTAACGATAAACATACAACATAAATATATAAATTAATGAAACCATAATAAGTATATTTTTACACGCTACTGTGTTAAAGCGTATTGCAAGGGGTAAATTGTGCACTTAATTATCGCACATTTGTCGCAGAAACTTTGTGTGAGACATAAAACAAATGTACTCGATGTAGTAAACTCCTTTCTGAATAAAAGACTCTCAGTTGTTTTATCAAATTCACAGTTCTATACCTAATTCTCAAAAAAATTCAGGCAGCTATCATTACTACGCAAAAACGAAATTCCAGGAGTAAATCTACTGATATTTTGCCTTTTGCCAAAATTAGAAATTTTCTCTGTGTTGCTATCCATTACTTAAGGAATCTGTATTATTGTTTTTAACTCATCATTTGTGTCATGTTGTAATAAATCAAGCAATAATCTGTACAGTATGAACACCGCGCGCCTACGAACTACAATTGCAAATTTGTATTTGCTGTACTAATAATGGTAGGGCTTATGTTTTATATTTACACATCAGAATCAACAAGAATGATAACAGAAGAAATTTAACCCAAAAATATACCGTGGACTTAAAAATGTGTGTTCATTTTGTACAGAATTGTTTGATTGCGTTTCGACAGATAGGAACATTGTTGATGTTCAATAAATGGAAATTAAAAAAAAAAATAGCATGGTGTTAAAAACACTACTACTACATTAACAATTATAACAAAAAAACCTGATTGACGTAAATGCTACGAGCGGCTCTTAGTGGTAAGTGTCAAATTGTCGTGGATCCAGGGGCGTACATATGAGAGACTAAGGAGGTCACACACCACCTCTCTCCCACAAAATGTTTATTTAAAATATAGGCTATATATTTACGGGTTATGATTTAAAAATGACATAGGCACGAATGTTCTTATTTTGTGCGTTTCTTCAAAAATGATCACTTTATCTCGAACCTCCTATAGCAACCTTTATAAAACGTAGAAGCGGGAATGTTTCACAATAGTTGTTTGCATCATGTACGTCATTTGATTACCTAGAGTACCTATTAATAATATTAACTTTAAAAAAATTTATATACCACGTTTTAAAAACGGACTTGAAAGTAAAGAATTATTTCTTCTACGGAAATACTTAAAATATTAAAACTAAATACGTCGCGCGCATGCAATAGTTGGTGTGGTAACAAGAAAATGAACTGTTGTGCGAGTTTTCTCAACGAGCTATATCTACATAGAGTGATTTTCAGACATGTGCTTTTAAGACATTTTTTCAGTGTTTTTTTTTTTCGTGGGAACAACAAGGAGGAGTCATGTACTGTGTTCAAGGACATCCTGGGTATGCATATACATTATGATTTTTCGCTCAACGGAGACAAACTGCAGGAGACGATCCCTGAGAGGAAACTAAGTAATAAAAGATAATTACGACACATGGCCGGAAATGCACGGTGTCCATTCTATGCTAAAGGGTATTTATTAATTCATCACGCCTGTGTCGCGCAATGCAGTGCACGACGTTCTGTGATTAGACCACAGTTACAAACGAGGTGTTCGAAGCAGCTCCCACGAGCCTCTAGGCATACGCGTACATGACGCAGCAGCGACTGATGCACACGCTCAAATGTGTCCTCCAACCAGGCAGCACTAATAGGTCATTCCAGTGTACACGTCCGACCGATAAGGGCTCCACGTACACGAGACCTTTCAGATCTCCACAGGTTCTCACCTGCCTGGTGTATTCTCATGTGTGCTTTCAGTAACTGGAACCTACGCTGTCAATGACAGTTTATATCCCTTTTCAGGTGGGTGCCCTCTCTTGGACCGCATTTCCGGACATATTATGTCTATATGCCGCATCCTGCAGGTTATCTCCATTGAGTAATATTACCCTGCACACGTAGATGCGCATGTTCAAATGCACACATACGCATACTTGTACGTGTTCTCCAGTCAGTGCTAAGATTCGTAGAATAAGCTTACCCCAGCAGGAGCAGAAGGTCCGGGTGTGTCGACAGGGAAAGCGAAAGTGAGTGTCGTGTGGCAGGTTACAGCGCTGCTCCATTACGCGGTCAGGGTGAGCAGATCAGACCAGGGCTTGGTCCTGGGGAGAACGAAGTGTGGTTGCTGGATAGAAAGAGGAGGGTGGTTGCGGTACCGTCAACACGGGCCACGACACATGTCGTCACGGCGTCCAGCGACCACGCAGACGTGGTCCAAGCATTGCGTCACCCGCGTCGCCGAAACCAGTTCCCGACGTCTCGTCCCTGTCTCGAGTCACCGCTGCCCAACAGGCCCTACCACGAAAGAGAAAGTCGCGACCCAATAGGGAACACCGTGTCGCCGAGAGAACGCGAGGTCGGAAGTCCCTTCGCCCGCCCGCTGCTACGACTTCTCGTGACGTCAGCCCCAATGTGGAGCTGTCGACGGAGAGAGAATTGATGGACATAGGCCGGACAAAGGTGCCGGTAGAAAGCTACGACTCGATGGCGCGCGAGTTGTATGATTGTGAAAGACAGGGCCGAGTAGTCGCCTAGCTCAACAGTTGCCGCTGTGGACCTGTTGTTGCTTGGAGAAACTGACACTCTGCGTCAGTGGGCGCGACACCACCTGTGTCACGCCTCCTGGACAAGCTTCACAGCGAGGTCAGCTGCGCAGTCCCCGGCTGGCGACAACTCCGCGCAGTCCAGGAAGTGCAACTAGTTCAGTTCAATCAACTGATTTTCATAATTTCGCTTGAGAAAGAATTTGTCAGTTTTTATGCATTTGCCATCATTAGAGAAATTAGAAAATTGTTACAAACACACGTTTATTAGATACAGCAGTTTATCATGGGTAAAGTTCACTTGTTACTAGGTTCCAATGTAGCATTTACGTGTTCGATGTACTTTTAGCATTATTCGCGTGTTCCCTTTTGACTGGGTTAGTGAGAATTCTAGTATTCCTATTTGTTGCGTTTGTTGTTCGTCTACAGACGGATGGACCGTATAACACCAGTGTCGTGCCGTCTAAACAAATAAGAGGCAATGTGTTACAGTATATGAAGTCTATTTTGGCACCAAAGAGTTCCGCGATTTTCCACTGCTTCTAACTATTGCTATGGATGGTGATTAACCGTGGGGGAAGTTGACTGTTTGCTAGGTTTCAAAGTAATGTATTCATTTCCGACGCTTTTATTTCGTTACTAGGAACCGGAAAAAATTCGCGGGTTCACTGACCTGTAGGCTAGCTTCCAAGAGTGTGTATGAAATGAAGCATACCGCAACTGTTCGTTCGCTGCTCGCTTCCACAGTGATATGGGCGTGCGTTAAGTTGCATGTTTGCTCTTGCCTCAGCGACTTTCAGTAGGTGTCAAATAAGTCAATAGCCAATCGCTAAAGTGACACCAACGTACAGTTTCTGGGATTCTATCTAGTGCCTAAAAGAAGGCACGAATTTTTCAGATCTCCTATTCGTTTCTAGTCGAGTCCCTATTTTACAGGGTCAATGATCAGAGATGATGGTTTATCGCGGGAAAACTTGACTATTTGTTGGACTTCAACGTACGTTCAGGTTATGAAAAAATGACTGGCTTTCGCTCGTATGAGGCGCTGTTGTTCTATTTGACTAAGCCAATAAGAATGCCGCTATTGTAATACGTGATGACTATTATTGGTCTTCAAACAGCTACGTTGTGTCAGTGTTTTCAAGGCTATGTTGGCACAAAACATTTTTGCGATATTCCATCATCTCTATCAATGATATATCTGGAGCGCTACGACTGAGCGTACGCGATTCGTATATGATTCATCCGTAAACAGCTAATGCGTGCCATATAATCATCGTCCAATGACACGAGGCGCAGGACGCTACACTGATTTGCAGAATACGCTGACAAAAAAAGATTCTCGCTATTTCCCACCATCACTAACTATTGCATGCCGTACAGTATACGAGTGGACGACGCTTATATAAATTAATTATAAAACCGCAGATAAATCACAAACGTTTAGTAATCAAAACGGATTAAGTGAAATATTCTATCAGACTCAAAGCTTGCAATAAAAACTCTAGGTGATCTCATGTGTGGTCGTATTTGGCGCGTTCGAGACCTAGCAGTGTGGAGGAGTGCCAAGGACAACACAGTGCGCACATCACGCCTCAAACTAACCTCTAGCAGTGAGTCAAATAACTAGTGTGCAGTCTTCCCGCCGATAACTTGCCCCCGAGACACTTAGAGGCGACCTTTCGTTTTATGACGTGATATTAAGACCGTCCTCTTGTTTATATATATATATATATAAGCGATATTAATATTTTTACGCTAAACGAGAGCAGATATCAAAAATCTGTCTGGCAGTTTTGTTTAAAATCGTCTTCTCCATGTTGACTGAATTTTTCAAGGCAGTAAACACTACGGTTTTAGCTAGCTATGAAATTTAAGAAAAATTCTGATTAATTGACTTTTTAGTCGAAACCCCGTATAGTTTCTTGTTTTTAAAACATTAGCTATCACAAAAGAAATCATTTTAAACAAAACCGCCAAATTTCCGACATCTGTTATCATCGCAAACCCAGTAGAAACAAGAGAGCATGGACTTAAATATATCTTCTTCATCGAGATTTTCACATATTATAAGGACCGCAAAAACACCCATGATTATCCGAGGGCCTAAAATGTGTATACACACGAGTAGCGTTCTTTGATGTTATTCGTAAGCTGAAATAACACGCACAGGTTGAGGAATTTTCCTAATTTACTTCTATCAAGCCTTAAGAAGGCGTGGTACATAATTCAACGCTAAAAGCATTAATCTATAACTGTATGTTTCTTGAAGGCAATTTGCGAAAATTAAACAATATCAATCTTAGACAATAGTTTTAGCCAACGTTTTGAACAAAATTGTTTCCAGTGTTACAAAATTCTGAGGCACAATCTCTGACGCCGGAACCTCGTGCATTTAACTGCGGCGCAAGAGATCACGCCTAACGAATGAGTAATTTTGGGTAAATATTTACTCATAAAGTTGGCAAATACCATTATCTAGGATTGTCATTGATTATTTTAACCATATTAGCTTCGAAAAAAGCGTAGAAATCAACTGACGTTTTCAGCGTTTATTTATCTACCACGCACTCTTAAGGACGCAGTGAGTTCGTAAATACGTTTTTATGCAACTATTTCACATGTGCCCTTTGTGCCAATGTACGAAAAGAAAACACGCTTAGGACAAGGACGCACTTAAAAATGCGTTGCGGCAACCACAAAATATTTTGTCATTTTGGATCTTACCAAATTTTGTAGTTTGCTGTCTCCAGTTACGTTTTGCGATGATTACAAAAGATTTTGTAACAACTGCAAAAAATTTTCGTAAGGTCCACATTGACTAACCATTCTGTGGCCACCACAATACCATTTTTCTGTGCGTAGTGTGACTTCAAGTTCTTTAAAAACACTGTGTCGAAGCCCTCTAAAATGGCTTAAAATGGCCTTTCAGAATGCTTTGTTTCAAAATGTTCTGCCCGGATGTACGTGAAACTCAGAAATGTGCACTGATCTTTGCTACAGACGTTATACCAAATTAATTACATGATCTCCATCCCAAGTCCTGTAGTAAAATAGGTCGGCGGGAATCTTGCACGCTAGTTCAACTCTTGGCTCGTTGTGATGCGAAATTTGGCGCGTGCTTCAATGCTTCCCTTATAGCTCCGTCACTTCTGAGTTTCTTAACGTTCAGGTAGGTGCGAACACTCAGAGCGGTTGTAGTGGCGCTGGTTTGAGGAGAGGGGTGAGGAGGGAGGTAATTATTTAACAGGCTGACTAGCCACGAAACACCTCAAGCGAACAGGACTGCCAAGAAATCAGTATGGTTTGAATGAAACGTGATATGTAAAAGTGTACATCATATTTTGTGCACTGAGAAATTATGCTGAGTCAACAGGAATCTTACTTTTTCAGAATTTTTTGACAGGAAAAAAATGTATAAGCAATACAATTAAATATTCTCAACCAACAAATGAACAGCTTCGTCAGCTACTTTTGAGCCACCAAAATTTTGCACTGTCTGTTACTTTTAAGTTCTTGTATATTATAATTGTATACATAACTTCAAGTGAGGCAGAGCAAATGTCTATTCAACAGCTAGGCCATAAGCATGCGTGGTAGGTAAATAAAAGCTGAAAATATCAGTTGATTTCTACGTCTTTTTTTTTTCGAAGCTAATATGGATAAAATAATCAATGACAATCCTAGATAATGGTATTTGCCAACTTTATGAGTAAATATTTATCCAGAATTACTAATTCGTTACGCGTGATCTCTTGTGCCGCAGTTAAATGCACGAGGTTCCGTCGTCGGAGATTGTGCCTCAGAAGTTCGTAACACTGGAAACAATTTGGTTTAAAACGTTTGGCTAAAACTATTGTCAAGGATTGTTGTTGTTTAATTTTCGCAAATTGCCTCCAAGACACCTACAGTTATAGATTAATACCTTTAGCGTTGAATTATGTACCACGCCCGCATAAGGAGGCCGCCTGTCTAGGCCACCGAACGGCGTGCAAAGCTTCGGTCGATAAAAGATTATTCGATAACTGCTCAGCGCGCGTCATTACTGCTTAGCAATAACATCCAACGTACGTTAAACGTGTGCATACCAGTGTCAGGTTCACTTTTATTTCTTAAGTGTATTTTCAAGCAACCGTAGATGACGGAAATGAGTGTTTTTGCGGTCTTTTTTTGTTTTTTTAATGAAAATCAATATCTTAAAAGATGTATAGGCGTGCACAATACATATTTACCTCGAATATTACGTGATAAAACGATAGTCACCGCTGGATATCTCACAGAGGCGGAGGCCTCGAGTGCGTAAGACACGTCCACCAACCTGCACGCTAGAGGCTTACAAGTGACAGAGCTGTAAGGGCGACTGTGAAACGCGCATCAAATGCCGCATCGCCAATACGAGACAAGCGCTAAACTAGCGTGCAAGATTACCGCCGATCCACATACGAAACTTAAGGGCGCTACTACCATAATTTTCATCGCCATTTTTTTATTTTTTATTTGTACCAGATTTTTTTTTCTTATTTTAGACACAAAATATGACTAAATTTGGCTCTTATGAAATTTTTTTATCTCTCATAGTTTTCGCGTAATGGCTTGTTAAAGTCGTATTTTAGCACGTTCCCTTTTGAAGGACTGCACTAAAACCAACTGATATACCAAACTAAAAAAAATCACCGTGGATAAAGACATTGCAGGCTACAATGGCATGCTCATAAAAATTAAAAATAAAAATTAAATGCTGAAACTTAAAATAAAAAATTAAACAAATTCAATAGTTTTTTTTTAAATGCAAATACTTTAACCTAACTACGGAATAGAACACATTCTAATATAATTGCAGACACCGTTAATATAATTTTGTCGTTGCTGTCGTTACAGATCGAATTGCAGCTAGAAAATTCTTATTAATTTCCTAACTGCAGTTCGGTCTGTAACAACAGTAACGGAAATTAAAGATTTATGGTGTCTAAAATTCAATCGATAAGTATTCTATTCCGTAGTTAAGTTAAAGTTCCAGGAATTCAGCCAGAAGGAAAGTTATGTCACAAAATACAACAATTCAATATGGCGACTATCACTCACTCTTAAGAGATGAACATACAATTTTATTGGTGGAAAGTCTCTAGCAAAGTTCAGTGCACGTTTCTATCCGAGTTTTACGTACATTCGAATGAAACTTTTTGGAATACGGCAGCCTGAAAAAGGCCGTTTTCAGCTATATATGAGTGCTTCGAAACAGTGCGTGCATTTTTTTAAAAGCATGATCTCACATCCTTGTCAGGGGTGTTTTCTTTTCGTACATTGGTACAATGTGCATGTGTGAAATAGGTAGGTATAAACGTATCTCCCCACACATTGCTACACATTTGTGAAGGGTATGTTAGGCGGTGTTCTTAAGAAAGGTAACCAGCAGTTCAAGTAAACAGGCACCAGGAAGGGAACCGGCCATGACCCATATTAAGTAACCTATCCTACAGTCGCCTAGAGACTTTGTGGAACCATGGGAAACCGAAATCAGAATGCCGGATTGGGACTCGAACCCGAGTCCTCCCGCATGCGAGTCCGCTGCGCCACCTAACACGGCACGCCAACTTCAATAGGCGGTTATATTAACTAACTTGCAGCAGTAAGGTACGTTTTCTCAGTCACGTAACAATGTTTATGTCTGAGAAGCCTGTAAGCATTGATTTCTATTTTATGTTATGTGAGGAAAATTGAAGGTAACCGAAGGCGGTAAATTTTCTCGCTCTAAGCGCAAAAACTGAGTAAAGCCGGCAACTTTAAACTTAAAACGCCGTACCCCAATTGCAAAAAATAGATAATAAAAATACTTTCTCCGCCACCTGCTAGATTGGCGCGTCATAATCCCCGGCCGTCGAGACGGTGAAAGGGGGTGAAAGGAAAGACGTACGAGATTCCAGTGCTTTCCTTCTACGCTGCGTGTTCGCCTCAAATAATTGCCGACCATCTATTCCTCATCTGCGTGCAAATTTTCGTCAGATATATGTTGACGTTTTCGTCGTGTAAGTCTTGTCACGTTCAAATACAGTTGAAACAAGAGGTTCGAATAGTTGTTCAAATTTCGTTAAGATTTTCCGCTGGTTTTCTTGGCAGAAAGGAGTTTATAAGAGTTGTTTTCCCGTGTAGCTAGCAGAAGTAGTACAACAGCGAAAGGTTACTATTACAGCCAAGTGCTTTCTCCGACACCTAACTTCAGGAACGATTAGTAAGTGTCTTAAAATGTTAAAAAGCGCCCGTCACTTTTCATGAATCAAGCGCCCACTAAACCTAACATTAAATGTTCACACACACTTTCGATGTCTAAAGAATTTTCTGTCACTTCCTGTAGAATTTGTAATTCCTTAAAAAATTTCAACCTGCAAAAGCTAAAATCACATAACATCTTGGTGATTAAAAATAGCTGAGCTTAGAAATGCTCGTGCTACACACGCAGAATGTTGTAAATATTTACACCGTATGTATCATGAACTAAAGATATGACCACTTAAGTGCATGCAGAGCGACGAGGAAACTAATAGGTAGCAAGCATAACCTTAAATGGTTATAATGTTTAATTATAGAAAAGTAACATATGTGAAGCTTTTAAAGGACGTTCTGGTTCAAATTTAATTAGACCATACTAAAACCAATCTACGTAGCTATTGTCAGTTTGCAACAATAAGAGCAGCAATCTCTTGTGAAATTCGCTGCAGTGCCATTTGCTTTTATGATCTGGTTATAAGGCTCGCGGTGTAATACATCTAAAATTGCCGCTTATTTGATTTACGGTGTCTAAAATTCTATCAATATGTATTTTATTGTGCAGTTAATTTAAAGTTCCGTTAATCTAGCCGGAAGATAAATTATGACACAAAATACAAAAATTTAAGATGGAGACCTATCACTCACTCTTAAGGGATTTCTACGCTTTTTTCGAAGCCAACGTGGATAAAATACTCAATGATAATCCTAGATAATGGTATTTGCCAACTTTATAAGTAAATATTTATCCAGAATTACTCATTCGTTAGGCGTGATCTCTTGCGTCGCAGTTAAATATACGAGGTTCCGGCGTCAGACATAGTGCCTCAGAAGTTCGTAACACTGGAAACAATTTTGTTTAAAACGTTGGATAAAACTATTGTCTAGGATTGCTATTGTTTAATTTTTGCAAATGGGCTTCAAGAAATCTACAGTTATAGATTAGTGCTTTTAGCGTTGAATTATGTACCACGCCCTCTTAAGGGTGTTCTTGTGCGATAAAATCATTATTTTAAAATTTTATGAAATATTGTTAGTATTGTAGACGATACTTGTGAGTACATTTTACTCTTACGAAACATTTTTAGCTCTCATAGTTTTCTCATAACGGGATGTGAAAGTTAAAATTTGCTTGTTACGCTGCCATGCAAATAGTGAAAACCAACTGACCTACTTAAACAAAATAATTCACTGTGAACTTACATCCCATGAGCTATGCAATAAAATATTGAAAAAAACACAACGTAATATTTTGAATTAAAAGAAAATCGCAAAAGTACAAAAAAATTGAAAATTCAGCAATTTTTTTAAGAATACAAAAATTGTTCACGAGATTTTTTAAAATGTTTTATTACATAGCACATAGTATGTTATTTCACTGTGAGTTATTTCACGTACGTCAGTCAAATGGTTTTCACTATTTGCATGGCAGCAGAACATGCAAATTTTTACTTTGACGGACCGTTATGAGAAAACTACCCCAGCTAAAATTGTTTCGTAATACGAAACTGCACTCACAAGTGTCATCTACAAAACTATCACTATTTCATGTTAATACAAAATTATGACTATCGCCCTTGAACACTCTTTGGAGGGCTATGCACCAGATGTAATTTTCCGCATTTACTGCGCGGAGACAGTGAAGCGATAAGATTCAACTTCCCACACTCGATGGTAACAGCATCGCTTTAATTCGCGGTGCGGCAAACTGACGTGCAGTGTTTTCCTACTACTCATTTTTCTATGGAGCATAAAGCGGCGACCCTAAATGTTATTTGTGGAAAGTTTGTAGTACACCCAAGTCCAGCGCATGCTTCCAACGTTACATTTTACGAATCCGGATGGTGTTTTTCCAGTTACAGCGGTTTAAAAAAGCAGTTTTTAGCCATTTTGATGGGCTCAAAAACATGTTTCAAATAAGCACGTTGTATTTTTCAAATTATATAAACCTAGTTTTAACCGTGTTTTCTTTTCGTAGGTAAACATATTGTGAATAAGTTTAGCTGTTTTGCGTAGAAACGAATTGGCGCGGTACGCTAACAACATTGTTCGTGCGTCAAGTGCATAAGCCTCCTAAGTCTAAATTAATATTTAATAACATAACAACCTTTCACGATTAAAGTGTAGCCCTTTTTATAAACGCTTTTATGTAAATTTTAAAAAATAACTATTTTGAAAGTTGTTGATTTCGTGATTATTTTCCGTATAATTTTAAAGATTCTGTAGCATTTATTTATTCTAAATCTACACAATTGCAGTATATCTTGAACCCATCAAATTTTCTAATTTGTTGAGGAAACAAACTGCATTACATAAGTATTTTCAATAAAATTCTGTGCTATGTTCTAGATTTTCGGGTTTTTTGTTCCTAGTGCAAATGCATCACTTCTCAAGCTATTCAAATGAATTATCGCAATTTTTCTGATCGCACATGTCGAATATGAATATTTAGACTGGTATATCTGTGTTTCTAGATTTATGTACAGTTTTAATGACACTGAATCGAGAGGCTGACAGTTCTAACTTATGAGACGTTATGAAGATAACAGTACCTCATTAACAGATTAATGCTCCTCTGAGAAATTTTACCAGTATGTCTACGCCCCGGAAAGGAAATGGTCTTAAATCATTTGCGTCATTTTTGTGAAAGTCACTCATATTTATATTCTACGTCGAACTTTCAAATTAGTGGAATCATTATGTCTCACGTAAACGGTTTTGTAATAATGATGGTATTTAGTATGAACCTATATTGGTAGCCGTTGTATAAAGACACACATGTTTGATACGTGTTTACTGTTAAGTACAACAAAATTTAATACGCAACAATTCAGTGCTGAAATCAATCCAGAGGGTAAGGGACCTTGCGTTATCAAACATAGTATTGCACTACATACGCCTCTTGCTGAATCTTACACCAAATAATCATGGACCATAGTATTTTGGGGAGAAGGTGAATGATTTATACGCAACATACGTTGTATTGTTTATAATATGCCTAAAACTTTGCTTTTGAAGTCATAAATTATTTTGCTGTTTTCACAAGTTGTGAATTGACGTAAGTTAAAATTCTTGTGTGTAACATCGTGGTACAAACGTATTTATTGTTTTATTCGAAACTGCAAGAACGTCTTCGTAAGTTTTCAGTTCGCTTCCCGTTCATCCAACAGTAATCAGTGGAAAGCGTGGAGGGAATTACCACACCCTTCCACCTTTAGTACAATAACTCTCTGTCGCGGAGTGGAGAAAATTAGCGTTCTTCACTAAATTCTCCCTCCCATTCCTGATCCTGCTTTTAGAACATACGAGCATCTGAAATTAAACCGAAACCAAGAGAGCCTCTACCGACCCGGAAGGAATGAAACGTTACCAGTGCCATAAAATAGTTTCCTCGAACGTCATCGTTTATTAAAGTGTGTGTTGTTTGGTACACTCCTCAACAGCACTTTCACTTCAAGGGTCCTCAGCCTTAATAGCCCTCATTGACGAAGCATAACATTTTCTCGTATGTTAAAATATCCGGAAATGAAAGCACAACATATATTTTCTCCTCAGATTCTCCTCAAAACCGATTGCATCATGGATAGCGGTGTAACTTCATAGTTCGTCACTGACCATCCTTGCATGTGAACGGCGGACAGGCCGGGTGAGAGCTAGTTTAAAATTACGACCGATTATCATAAAAGGATTACGGCCAAACAGGTCCCGTGACTTAATCACGTCCGGTCTGGAAGAAAGTACGCCGGTAACGTAATGTTTTCATCTGATCTTCTAATAACGGGGATATTGCAGTTTGTGTTACAAGGTCGCGTGTAAAAAAAAACAGGCTCGTGTACTGTTTATTTGAAATTCAAAGCTTCTAGGCATATATTAACATAGCATATACGCATTTAAAAAGTATGATTACATTTATTTGTACGTGTTTGCTATAAAATTCTATATCCCCCGACAGTTTTGGGATAAACTTGGCAGAATATTCATCGGTAATCAAACCACAAGAATGCGTAGGCCTAAATTTACACCGCAATCCCATCTCATCGCTTTTTTTATCTCTTTTCCACTTCCCAAGCGCTACCCGAAACTCCCAAAATTGCTTTGTGTATTTCTTATACAGGATGAGTCCTACAAAAACCCCTCCTCCTGGTAAATGTGAGTAAAGGAGCGAGAGAATGACGAAAGCCAGTCGAGTGTAACAATAACTTACGTACATAGGTGCTGGAAGTGGCCGTCGTTGAACTCGTATGTGTGCAGACGACACCATAAGTTGTGGAAGACTGAATTTCCTCATACCATTGATCCTTTACACACATTCTCCATGGGACCTCTTTTAAAGGACTCAACCTGTACATATATTTTCAAAACTCATTGTTTATTTTTTTATTCCTGTAGATTTTGAACTGTTTGTGATGTTTTATCAGCGCTCGATGCGTGTCAACGCTGGATGACTCAGTTAGTGGTACAATATACTTTTCTCTGCACTTGGGACATATATGAAGGGCTGCTTTGGATAAGGGCTCTTGTCCACTTTTTTGGGTAAAGACTTTTGCAATTTTAAGTTTAGAGGAAAAGGGCCTATGTGTCGTTATGGTGGTGTGTATCATTCTTACGAGAAAAAAAAAACCCAAATCAAAATGGACATAAACCAATACAATTGTTATCAAAAAACCTATTTCTGTAAAATTATAAAAAAAAAAATGACAAAAGCCCTCATCCAAAGCAACACTTCATATGCTAGTATCTGTGTTCGTAACTACGAACTGTTTCGTGCATATGATTAGGCAAGTCTGGAGAGTTAGACTCCGTGACACCCACGCACAGTATCGTGTCTGGACTTATAGCCATAGCGCCTACAGGTTACGGACAGTAAGGTGGGTTCCTCGCCCCAACAACGCATTTCGGGGATTATACGCCCACACCATCCCGGACACAGGTGGCGAGGCAGGTTGTATTAACATCATCAAAGACGAAACAGTTGGCGTCAAGTCACACGTTACAACACCCCTTGCCAACAACTGCGACTAATTATTTGATTTACATTCAGCCAGCAATATGTTTGGGTAGATATAGTGGAAAATCGCAACAATTTTTCGTGTGGACGATTGTTATGTATAGTTGTTTAAAGAGGAATCACAAATATTCAGTAGCGGCGTAGTAAGTAGAGCCGCGATTTTATGGCGAAAAGATTTTTGCAACATTTGGTTTCGATGCGTCATGTGCACACCTGCAGCTCTGCTACATCGTCTGTGGTTGGATGATTTTACTCTCACTTGCCTTAGCAAATTATAGACGTAGAGAGTCACAATAATCTTATTATGAATGGTGCAGTAAAATCAGAAACGTGTCTGAACAAAGACACGCTGCCAATAACCTTGAAACAGAACTGCCGATGTGCACGTGAGTCACTGAAACAAAGTGGGGCAAAAAACTTTTCGCGACAAAATCGTGGCCCTAGTAATAAGAGTTATCTTGGCCCAGTCAGATGTGGATACGCCAATAACTACAGCAACAATTTTATGGCGAAAAGAAGTTTACATCAAGTGGTTTCAGTGCATTGTGTGAACGTATGCAACTCTGCTTCATGGTCGGTGATTGGACGGTTTAACTCTCGCCTGTCTTGAGGTTCTAATGGCCAATCACAGATGTATGGTGTCACAATCGCCTTATTCTGATTGGTGCAGACAAATGAGAGACCGTGCCTGAAGATGGAACACGCTGCCAATAACCATTTGCAGTACTGCCGATGCGCACGTAAGGATTTGAAACAAAATGTTGCAAAAATCTTTTCGCGACAAAATCATGTCCCTACTAATAACTAAAGCAAGAAGAACGTTAGATATGGACATGTTATATTGGAGCCTAGCAGACAGTTAACTTTTCCCACGATAAATCAGTGCCACTATAAACGCGTTCTAGGGACTTGAAAATTTCGCATTTTACTCTGCGCACAAACTAAAATTCAAACAACTATAACTCTCTATCATGGACTATACACTTCTTAAGAGTGCGTGGTAGATAAATAAACGCTGAAAACATCAATTGATTTCTACGCTTTTTTCGAAGCCAATGTGGATAAAATACTCAATGGCAATCCTAGACAATGTTAATTGCCAACTTTATGTGTAAATATTTATCCAAAATTACTAATTCGTTACGCGTGATCTCTTGCGCCGCAGTTAAATGCACGAAGTTCCGGCGTCGGAGATTGTGCCTCAGAAGTTCGTAACACAGGAAACAAAATGGTTTAAAACGTTGGCTAAAACTATTGTCTAGGATTGTTATTGTTTAACTTTCTCAAATTGGCTTCAAGAAACTTACAGTTACAGATTAATGCTTTTAGCGTGGAATTATGTACCACGCCTTCTTAAATAGCACAGGGCCAATACTAAAGAAGTAAACAAATGACGGCCCATTAATGTTGTGTCGCTGTATCAGCGAGCAACCAATGAGTGTTTGCTATAGTATATTTTAAAAAAGTTTATTGGTCACTATAGGTCGTTCGGGATAAAATGAGCACTAAAAAGGTAACATTTGAAAACAGTACTAGCCGTTACTGCATATAATTCAAAATAAACTATAGTTGTCTTACTGCTTGCATAGTTGGCAGCGAAATTACGCAATATAGTTCCGTGTATGTTCCTATTTAACAAAATCATCTAAAATCGACATAATTGTGTTTTATATAAATTAATAAACGTTTTTTAATCAGACTGTATCGATATATACTGCCTACACATTTAATCTTACAGGCGCAAACATCAAGTGACGTGTCCAGAGACGTCAGGTATTTTCCTTCGTCAACCGTTACGTGCGGAAAGATACGAATTGGCTGAAAATAGAACTTTAGCATGGATTTTATGAGTGCTTACTCGATCCCGAACCGCTTATGCAAAATATTTTACCATTATGAACATTAACAAATTTTTATATATGATGACCACACTTTATTTTTTTGCTGCAACCAATAAAGTTTTGCAGCGACGTCAAAAAAGGTTTTGCGACCACTACAAAAAATGTTGGTGATGTCCATACAGACAAAATACTTTGCGGTCACCACAAAACGGTTTTTCTGTGTAAACATATGAACTTGGAAGTTATTTTACAGGTCAGTGAACCTACAAATTTCTCCGGTCTCTACTTTTAACTTCACTTGATACTGTACTAAAAATACTTAATGTGTGTTGTGTTATATGCTTGCCTCTGAATGGGTGGCACTTAACATGCAAGAGAACGACAAGCGGATGTTTTGTCCCGACAGGAAAGGCAGGATCTAGGTCAGATCACATCATACACGTGGGAACCCAGCAGACTTTTTTTTTCTGAATGAATATTGGATGGTCGACAGCGACCGAGGCAGTGAAAGCGACACAGTTTCACGTGTGCGAAGGTGGCCCTATAATCAGCGTCACCCTATATGTACCGCGGCGAACAAGTCGCATTTAGCGCCACCTGCGTTGGAGGCATAAAGGACTGTGCTGCGACTCGCCGTCGATGTCGCGCTCAACAGCCGGGTTAAGAGTCCGTGGTAGATAAATGAACGCTGAAAACATCCATTGATTTCTACGTTTTTTTTCGAAGCCAATATGGATGAAATACTCAATGACAATCCTTGATAATGGTATTTGCCAACTGTGTGCGTAAATATTTGTCCAAAATTACTAATTCGTTACGCGTAATCTCTTGCGCCGCAGTTAAATGCACGAGATTCCGGCGTCGGAGATTGTGCCTCAGAAGTTTGTAACACTGGAAACAATTTTGTTTAAAACGTTGGCTAAAACTATTGTCTAGGATTGTTATTGTTTAATTTTCGCAAATTGTCCTCAAGAAACCTACAGTTGCAGATTTATGTCTTTAGCGTTGAATTATACACCATGCCCTCTTAAGGGTGCTGCCTACCTACTTCTAAGCTTCGAACGCGCACAATACATTCACTCAAGACGACCACCTTAAGGCCATGCTCTTTAACTTCTACTGTTTTCGCGATAGTTCATTTTTTAATCTTAAACGAGAGCAGATATCTAATATCTGTCTGGCAGGTTTGTTTAAAATATTTTTTTGCCGTGATAGTTATTTTTTTTCAAAACAAGAAATTATACGGTTTCGACTAAAAAGTCAATTAACTAGAAATTCGTTAATTACATAATTATCTAGAACCGAAGTATTTTATGGATTGAAAAAATCAGTCAACTTGGTAGGAGACGATTTGAAACAAAACTGCCGGACAGATTTTTGATATCTGCTCTCATTTAGGCGTGAAAAATTTATGTCACTAAAAGAAAGTAGAAACTAGAGAGCATAGCTTTAAGTAATCAAGGAATAAGAAATCTATTATAACTGGCAGAAAGAATAAACAGTTACTAAACCTTGCACAGCCGTGCAGTGTTTGTGTAAAACTAGAGTAGAGTGTACATCGAAAATTGCTAAACAGTATATGGCGTGTTAACATGCAAATAACGTTCGAGAATCTTTTCACGCTCAGAAGACTGGTTCAGTTTCCAGTTTATTAAATTAATTTTTTACTATAAAAAGATATAAACCGACGTTGTCAATATCATTTTATTATGCTAGATTTTATTTGATGAACTTTCGACGACAGGATAATGACCCTTAACATACATTAATCTTTACTTTTTTCTATTTGATTGTTACGTCGCTATTCATTTATATTAATTTGTTTAACGCTATAAGGGCTTCTATCGTTTGGTATGCATAAATTCAGAAAAATGTTTCATAGGCGTACCAATGTCGGCCCTAGTGCTTCTGCGACTTGAAAAATATAAACAGCTACAGATAGATGAGATCATACGTCATAGGAGACGTAAGGCGTGTATTTACATCCTTTACTTGATGTATCGTACTAACTATGAGACGGAGGTACCTACGCACTTAATAAACTCTATCATGTCTGCCGAAAATCGGATTGGGACAATGCAGTACTCCAATGTCCGGGTATACAGTTACGACGACTAAGCGTGTGCGTGAAAACAAAGGAAAATAAATTGTATCATGGTATGCAGGTATGCAACATTTCAGACTTCGAATGTCACAAGTATTCAAGTGTACCTGAGCGGAGAGTATACCACGCTGTGGTACTATTTACATGCAGAGCACAATAACTTAACTGGGCTAAAAATCAAACAGAATGTAATGTATACCGATGTATGTTATGAAGGTTCCTTTTGGGTTCCTAAAATTAGTTCCTATTTATATAACTGTATCAGAGATAGGTCATATTGCAACCGGTTTTACAACAACACTGTTCGTAAGACTACAATTTTTTTAAGAGAGTTGACATCCGAGGTGCAAGAGGTTACATTATGGCCTTAACTGTTTCCCGACTTACCAAGGGAATTTTGTGGTTTATGGAAGAAGATAGGGACAATATAATATTCCACTGTGCGTTTGACTTAACCTTCTTACGTCCACTCTTTCTTCTGTGTATATGTGGTGCGACAAACTCTAGTAAGTTCATTTAAAATGTTTCCCCTAGCTGAATAATGTAAAATGAAGACCTACTGCGTTCAAACGAAAACACCTGAGCTCAATTTTCAAATCGTTTGAAGAGACCAACTGCAAATCGTGACGGTACTCTAAAACCATTTGGAAACAAAAATATTATTGTACTCGCACAACTGGAACAGCTGAAACAATAAGCTAAACTAGTTTACTTAAATGTACAGCTTTTCTTCACGCACACACCAATTCAACATATGGAACATTGAGTAAAAACCATGTTAAAACCGACCGCCTACTACAAATATAGGGTTGACTACCCCTTCATTACGTACGACTTTCTCGGCGTCCTGCGCTATGGTAATTGTTGTGTGCATGGCAGTTTTGACACTTTTTTTTGTATGACATAGGTTTTGATGGCATTAAATAGCATTAAACAATGTTTAAAAAAATCGTGGATTCATTCAAAGCGTTTTCGATGTTTCAGATTTCTTATTTTCTGACAGGCATTTCTGTGAATGTGTTGTAGATATTTCCACCTGATTTGTAATATTTTCCTTCATTAGATATTATAAGGGTCAGAAAAATTTCACGAATTATTTTGAAGATAAAATGAAACTTCAACTATGACCAAACTGAACTAACGTGTACCACATAATTATAGTTGTATCATACACGTCCTTATGAGCCAATAGCAAACATACATGGAAACTTACTCGAGCCAACTATTTTCCTTCTTGAAGGTGTGAGAGAGGATTTAGAGTTAGTTGACCGGGCGCGTGAGACGTGCTGTAACGTGGTACGTATAGTAGTTTTTCATGTATAGTTACTATAAATTGTTTCTAATGCGTTTACCTACGAAAAGAAAACACACTTCAAATAAAGTCCCTATGATTTTAAAAATGCAGTCCGATATTTAAAAACATTATTATCAAGCTCCTCAAAAGTGCTAAAAGTGACCTTTTCACGTTGCTGTAGCCGAGAAAATGTCAACCATAATCGTAAAACTAAATCATAGAAACCTGCATTGGACTTTACCACATACTTTACACAAATAAAATTACAGGGTCATCGCTTGAATTCCCGTTGAAAGACTGTTACTACGTTAACACTGCACGCTAGTTTAGTACTCTGTGCCTAGAGGCGATGAGGTATTTGACGCACGGGTTATATTCGGCTTATCGCCTTCCCCGTTTCTGTGCTTCAAACGTAAAAAAAAAAAAAAAAAAAAAACTACGGTCCACTAACTCTTAGTAGCCAATGAACATATAAGAGGAAGACAGACCATATGTGAGGTCGAACCTACATGTAAATTAACACGCACAATTTTCCTGTCCTAACTACTACGTAAAGTTTACATTCTTTGTCATGTACTGACACGTCATAGAAATATTCAGCACAGGTTGACATGCCGAATATAATGTTCGACTGGGGCTACGGTCACGACCCGAAGAAAGTTCGTGGCGAACCGTAATTTCCGACAGCCTTTTGGCTCGTTTAAAATGTAGCTGTGTCTGAGGAAATCAATTAAAGAGTCCAAACATGGCGGCGCGCTCCGTAGTTGTCCCACTTCCAGGGTCCGGGCAGCGTGTTATTATCCACGCTCACACACGCCATGATAAAGACAGTGTCTCCAGCCTAGCGGCGAGAAGGCGCTCGCTCTGACTTCCATACTTAGAGATTGCCTTACGTAACCAAGCCACCTTGCGGCACTTTATTGGTCCATTCTCAGAGTCTAAAGTTTGCACTTCGAAACTTTGTTTGGTCCTGTACTACTAGAGTCTGGGAATGTTTGCTGTCATATACTTAGGTCCGTAGAAAATACGACTCTTTCACTCCTGAACAGCTAACTAGACGCGTATGGCTTAGCGACTTATAGAAATCAGAACCTCACGAAGTCTTTAAAAATGTTAAAAGTCACAGGGCTGGAAATATATTGTTATCGTCTTCCAGGTTTCCAAAATAAAAATATTGAGACTCAAGAAAATAAGTTCATGTTTTTAACCGAAACTCCCCGTAAATAATAAAACAAAATAATGAAACGAAATTCTCTCTTTTAATCGAAAGTGTCTCTGGAATTAACAATGTTCAAAGGAAACTTCAATGTGAATTACGCGATGAGCAAATGTGACCTTAAATGACGGAAAAAAAGAAACGAAAGGCTGTCTCCCAAGCAGTTTCAGCTGTACGCAATCGTCGAAGATCTAACATACTGCGTCAGTGATAACGTTCGGTCACAACTGTAATTTAGAATGTCAAAAACATAGCACAAAGGAATTATACCAGGGAATAGAGTACACATTAGTTCTTCATTTTATGATCTCTAGCTACGATATCGCGCTGGTACAGTTTATCTAACTCTACAATTCGCACAAAAAGAAAAATAAATATACATTATGTTCATTTACAGTGCAGTTTCGACAACTACTGAAACAACCACAAATGTGTGAATTCACAGGAATTCAAGGTTCATTCCATACAGAACGCAAGTCATACTGACTCTTTCTGGGTAATTTTAATGAAGAATGTTTTCATATTATTAATTTTACTGCACGAAATAACACCACAGATTGTATACTTTATAACGGTACATAAAGAATACCTGGGTAAGAGTAACCCAGGAATCGCATATATAAGAGGCGTGTATAACTGCACGGAACAGAAAGACGATAAAAATAAGACAAAAACGTCAAAATTTCTGTCGGACGGGATGCAAGATAATTATACACGGTAAATGCAGCAACAAAATACATTTAAAAATACGTAACAGAGTCCATACTTAGAGCCTAGAGTTACAAAATATTACGATTAATGAATGTTAAAATATTGCGGCAGGAAACGAAAAGTTACCGAAAAACAATACACTTCTACAAAAATAGCAAAACACGTGAGACACACAAAGACACAGAAAAACGCGCCGTCTAAAAGCTATGATCCAAACCCTCGGATCACATGCTGTGATCGGAATGAAAACATGTATTATTAGCATTATCCGGAAGTAAGAAATGTGTGCACCAATAACTTCCTGCAGATCTGTGACTGCATCAATAGTTGTGTGCAACAACAGGGTTTAGGGGAATGCTTCTAAAGACGTTCTCTAAATGCTGTTAGTGCTGTTCTACTCCAAATGTCTCACGTGCTTATTTTATTGCTGATAGAAAATTTTCCTTAAACTGATTTTTCCATTGAATGAAAGGAATGTACGTTGCAAGATGATAAAGGTTGATTCTTAAAATTTTTTGTAACAGTTCCATTTGTTCCGTAAATTTTGCCGGGGACTGCCGCAATGCAGTGGTCGGACTAATTGCCTCCAACCATGGCGATCAAGGTTCAGTCCCGCGCGGTATCAATTCAGATATTTCGAATATGAAAACGGTGACGCTCGTTGCCGTTAGTCGGTTCTCTTCCCCTACCCTTTGCATTCCGCCGCTTCTTTATTGTAGGGCCACATTTACTATCACACGGTCACGGGTGGCATGTTCCGAAATATGTGAAATATACGGTATGATTCACTACCTCCGCGAGCACTTCTAATATACTATATATTTCTTAGTTTTACCACCAGGCATGGCAACGGAGGAAGTCTGTTAGTCTTACGAATTTTTCATCCTACGTTGCTTGAATCCACGATCTCAAAAGAACACGCCTAGGCGCGAGGTAAAATACTGCCCTCTTATTGGCTGAGCTAGTTCGCAAAATAATGGTTGGCGGCAGTGGTACACACGTGTTTTTAACACCGCTGTTAATGGAATAAATAGAACTACTGATTTTAGTGTAACTAATTTTGCACCAAATTCTTTCAATGCCTTATGCACACATCTGCCGCTCTGTTCCGTGGTCAACGATTGGGTGCGTATAGGGCTTCTATTTGCAAATCATAGACATGTGTTGTTTCAGAAACATAATTCCTATTGGCAGTCAAATAAGCGACGCCTCTGCACCAATGCATGTTATCCAATAACCATGACGCAGATCTGCAGAAATGTTCTTAAGGTGGATGGTGCGCCAAAGCAGAGAGTTTCCACAATTTTCGACATATTTTTTTTCACCTTGCTTATTATCGAAAAACGAAGTTTGATATTCCGCAAATGATACTTTTGTACAACTTATCACATTACTGCATAGACACAGACTGACTTATTTTTGGAGTAGTGATGGCAGATATGAAAATATACATTTTTCCTATCTGCCATCAGTGCTCCAAAAATAAGACAGTCTGTGACTATGTAGTAATGTAATAAGTTTGTACAAAAGTTTCATTTGCGGACTGTCGAACTTTGATTTTCGTTAATAAGTGAGGCGAAAAAGATATGTCGAAAATTGTGAAAATGCACTGCTTTGGCGAACTATCCCCTGAAACAAGTTTGAGCAACATTCTATTCGCCAAAAATCAGCGGCTTAGGGAATAACAAGGAGGATACTGCGGTCATAACCGGTAGTCTCTAGTAGATACTTGTGTACAGCAATGTTGAAATAGCAGCACTGTAACGATGGCGCTATCAGTCAATACGGAATAAACTCAATAGTGTTGGTAGATAAACTAGTGTCCATACCTGTACCTCTAGGACCATGCTTGAATCAAACAAATGTGACTACATCTACGGTTAAGCGTTGCCTATGCTGTAACGTAGACAACAGTTTGAATACGTATTCCGACACTTCAATGTCCGTATGTTTCCATCCCCGATTGTGTTGGGTCAAAAGGTTCTTCGCACGAGTGTTCTAGTTGTGAAAAGGTTGAAGTTGTAACTGACTGCTTTCTCTACCCTTTTCTTTAGTTTTGACATCATTCAATCTAAAAGCTGACCTGCAAACAAAAGGGCCAGCATATTGAACATGAGTAAAGATGCGTTGTTACTGGCAACCTCCTTGGCCGAAATCGCACCTAAAGTGAGGTATGGAGAAAATAAATATTGATAAAATGTAGATTGAAATACACAAGCTTTGGAAAGGTATAATTTAAAGAAAGAAATAACCTATCGTACACCACAGTTTGAGCCAACTTTGACAGCAAATATTTTCTCACTCTGGCGAACTCTTGGAGCATTTCTTCTTGCACATTAATTAAGTGTACAAAATGTCATTGTCGAAAACAGTCCATCAGAATAATACATCACTACTGGGATAGCGCTTTCACCGTTCATGGATATTGGCTTACTGACAAAACCGTACTTCAAGTACCTATGCACTAAGTCTCATATGGTTCATATGGTTCTAGGTCTTGGGTAAGCCACAGTAAAGGTGTGATGTATAGATAGATGTAGGTTTAAAATATCGCCAGGTATTCTGGAAAGGAATGGAGTTATAAAGGGCGCTGCTTAGCAGCTGCGTGTTTGAGTAACAGAAGTAGAATATTCAAGTTTGATATAAATTAATGGAAAATATGAAATAGGCATACATACGTGTAACATGTGTAAGCAGAAATTACTCACTACCATTGAACGATTGTCAAATAACATTCTGTCAGACGAAACTCTGCGCAACGCCCGGCGGCTTGTTCAGGCTGACAACGTAAGAGGACCGCTGGTCTGAGCGTTGAACGACGTTGCAGTAGAGTTTAAAAAAAGTGATTTTTAACTTAACTGTGAGAAATGTTACGAATGCATTTATGTACGAAAACAAATCGTACCTCAGAAGATTGTTTAGGGTGACAACAATGCGCGCATATAGTGCATTATAAGTTCTAAGCTCAAGGTGCTGAAATACTGCAATATTTCAGTCATCCTGTTAGAACTATGCAGCCATTCTGTCAGTTAAGGAGTGGAAAATGTGCAGCAAAAATACAACAAATAGATTTATTTTTTGATCATGTAAGTAGTAGATTTTGGGATATAATTGTGTGAAAAGGCTGTGTTAAGCCTTTTTTTTTTTTAGGTATAAAAATTCTGGTTCATAATCTTTTGAACAATATAAGCACGCACCGCACGCCTTTTTCTTCAACAATACGCCATAAAATTATAGGGTCACCGCTGGATGTTTATAAGAGGGTCGCTACTTGCGACTTGCCCTTTGCTGCAATTTCTGACACGCAATGTTTTTATTACCGACACCACATATTTGTATTGCATTCCATAAATACAGGAGCGAATGTTAGTCTCATTAGTTTGTTAAAGCACGGTTAAATCTATGAATCAGCACTATTTTTTTATAATTTTTATTTGTTTCTTCAATTTTGTTTAGTAAACACGATAATCTGCAGGTAATTCGATGTGGGTAATTATTGGACATTTACTGTACCTTCATTCATTGCCAATAAATAATTATAAATATTCGTTCACAAAAGTTGTTAACTGGGGGAACTAACAATTCTATTTTCATGTCTGAAATACAGGCTATGTTGTTAAAATAACTTGTGCATAAAGGCTAGGGTGGAGTGTTATGCGCGAACCTGGGTCACCACTAGCGTATCCGCTCTTCTCCGCTTGTGACGAGCAAGATGCGATTATCTTCAGAACAGCAATGGAGTGGCAGTGTTGTTGAGGTTCGGGGGTGCTGGTTGTTTACAGACGTGTCGCGGCTCTCGCGCGCGCTGAAGGCACGCAACCCCTCGCTGAAGCTGCTGGCGACAGTGGGCGGGCAGAGGTCGCCGGGGTTGCGCTCTGAGCGACTGACCAAGTCCGCGGAGAAGAGGTCAGTGTTCGCGGCCAGCGTGGCCCGGGCGCTCCAGGACGGAGGCCTGCACGGAGTCGAGGTGGACCTGCGTCTGGAGCCGAGCGTCGCGCCACGCAAGAAGGAGGGCCTCGTCGAGCTCCTCAAGGTCAGTCTGTCCTACACTACACTACGCTCTTCACGCCCTACCGTCTTCACTTCCTGGACTGCAAGATTTCATCTTTTCATTTTCTGTAGATAAAACATTCAGCCCATTTCAAGCAGTGGTAACATGGTCAATGATCTAGAACGAAATGGGCCTGACCTCACCATCATCCCTTCTGGAGGTCCAACCCCCTAGACAGGGAATTACGGGAGCACTACTTTCTAACCTTACATCAATAGTATCAAACACAAAGTAATCGCTATAAATCGATGACGGTCCTTGTTTACTGATCATCGATTGGGACCAACGTAAATTTCCATACTCACTCACCTGCCTAAAAACATTCTTGACGATAATTTTTATTACTAGCTGCCCATGCATAGGCACTTATCTCTTATTTCATTATGAAAAATTCAAGTACGTCATTATATTCTATAAATCCCATCCGACAAGCTGGCAGACAGAGGTCGAGCCGAGTTTCACAAGTCCTCACATAGTCCCGACAGCCAACATTCACGAGCAGTTGACTATCCCTACTGCAGCATATCTATCTGTAACATATTTCATATCAACTCAAATCTTCCCTCAAAATAGTCCCCAGAACACTTCCAATATTCAACCATCTGCCTATGTTCCATCTGAGTCCTACTCCTGAATCGGCCTGGGAAAAGATTCCTATGATATCAGGACAATAAGAGCCACAATCCGATCTGCTACATACTCCCAGACGAGTAGTTACTACAGCTGCGCCACCTCAATAAATATTAGTCCAGGAAGACCCTACTAGCACACATATAAAATAACCTCGATCTGATGCTGCAACGTACCAAGGCATGTAGTTTGAACCGATTGAGTCCATCTTCTTTATTAAGTGCATGTATTCAGATGTTAGTTAAATTAAGTTATTATTGGACCATACGATAATCACTAGAAGGCTTCGTATAGTATTCCGATGAAATAGTCAAATCACTTCCTTCCCATCACGGCGATTATATTGTAAACATGGCAAGCGTTGAAATCGGAAGGAGAGCTTTCTCGGGGATCTCCTATTTTCTCCACCTTTGTTTCATACTCTGATTTCATCTCACTTCATCCATTCTTCTGGTTAGTTGGACAACGAACGTCTCACCTAAGTATGGCTACAAGTTATGCCATCATCATGGTCTACCATCACCATGGTTTTCTCTCATACATGGTGACCCTGTCTGAAGTGAGACATGCCGTATGCATTTTCATTATCGAAACATGACATACCCGCTGACAAACGGTCCAGATGTACGGTCTACCTCTATTCACTGTGTAACATATTGAACCAAGGTTCGTAAACTGTTTGGCAACGTTTTAAAATTCGGAATTTTCGAATGATGTCAAGTAATATATTTCAAATTCACAGTGATAATTTCAAATTTTATATATTTTTTCCTTTCATTTTTTAAATTATTATTTCATGTCTCCAGGTACATGTAATGTTGGCAGTTAATGTCAGTGGCCAGTACAAGTGTGAAGAATAATTAACTAATATATGCTGAAAATTGTAGCATTCTCTATACATACAAATATATTTTATTTTCCGTAAATTATAAGAACGCGGAAAAAGAAAAATAAAGTTTGTTTTGAACATTTTTCAATGATGCTCTTTACGTTACACCTATTTTTAAGTAGACATGCACAATTCCCTTCGCCAGTCTTAAAGCGACCTTATTGATCACTCAGCTTCTAAGCGAAAACGCAGTTTGTTCCCCCATACATTATGTAACCTAATTGGATGAAGCAGAGAATATATATTTTTTAACCCAGGATAGTGAAGAACTACGGGTGTTCGGTGGAGAAATATACAATTCACTCGTACACTCATACATGTGCCGCCTAAGAGTCGAATACTGCCGAACATAAGAGTTTAGCATTTATAGTCAATTCAGGGCAAAAAGTACGAAAAATTTTACAAATTTAAACAGTGACTTCAAAAACTACTCGAATTCACAATTTACTAGAATGTACTGTTACTGAAAGTTGTCGTATGAACTTAAGTTTTATTGAATGCTGTGGCTAACACTACTTTTTCTGCTATAGTAGAGGCCAGCTGATCACCGTAGCTTTTATACTATTTGGTTTCTTTCTTCCCTTCTCCTGAACAATCTTCTTTTTGGACTTGGGTTGTTTTTTAATTCTCCGTTTCAATTATTGTTTTGTTTACCGTGTGCCTTACCAAACCTGATAATTTGGTTTGCAGTTTCTTATTTCTTATTAGAGTAATTGTTTGCCTACTGAATGTTTAAAACTAAACGCGGATAGCCAGCAATAGCTTCTAGTATTCTCGGAGCACAGAATCTCAACCGGCAATTTGAATTTACCCAAGTTTATTTTGGAAGACTACTGAACGAACGTACAAAACACACCGAGATGACCTGGTATGGTTTGTTTCTTCAACAGGCACTCCGCAGTGAACTGGGCGGAGAGCCGGAAGTGAGGACAAAGAGAGACTACGACGTCATCGAGAAAAACCAGGACGATGTGGAAGCACCTTCATGGAAACCAAAAAAGTAAGATTACTTGCATTATCTCTACACTCTACTTAGTTGAATTCTACACGTAAAATGTTATTTTGCCTAAAAGTAATGTTTCGTTCACCAGAAGTATATATTTCAGTAAACTAACTTGGAGCCAATAGGAATACGAAAACAATGCTAGTGTAATATCCTTTGAAATATATAAACATGTATACTTTAATCATTTAATTGTTACGTGGTTTCATATCATATTAACTACTAATCCACTTGCGACAGCTTAAAACCCAATACAACTGATAAGTCTGCTACCCAAAAGGTATGTCACATGTCGTCCAGTCATCAAATTAAGTTAATCGAAGCATCGAAGTAATTAAATGTTTTCAATCATATGTAAACATAAAACCGCGCTATGAAAAATAAAAAGATACCTACATAGAATCTAAATTCATAGTTTGTAAAGGTTTCCGAGATGTTTTACATAAGAGTGAATGAACATTCCCGAGAACACAAAAGTGTGAGAATAACATTTAACATGGTACCATCAATATAATTTAAGCCAATGTTTGGCTTTAAATACCCCTCTGTAGTGGCAGCATAACAGTTAAAACTAGACATAATTATTTTTCCACGACTGTCAATTTGTGACCACCAAATGCTATCCAGGCACTTTGTTTGAAAGTGTACACTACACAACCAAAGTCAGAGTATTATTAACTAAGGTGTTTTAAGTAACTGCTAATTAGCTTCCTATCGCTTGAGCAAAGTATGCAGCGATTGTAACCGCAAGAAACCTTATTACACTTGTAACCTTTCCAATATCATAAATTTAAGTTTCCAAAACAATTCATTACAAACCTAATAAAACGAAATTTAGATGTACTGCCAAATGTTATTCTGGCTGGGTTGTCAACAGGTAACATAATGAGGCAAAGGAAATTTCCTTCAAGTGCTCTTGGTATCACCCAAGCATCATTCCACTACCACTCCCTCATACGATCCGAACGACGCGCTGTGAACGCTATCGATCCAAGAAATTCAACACCAGTCTTCCCTCATGTGTCCATGTCTATCCTGGTTAGACCGTGGTGTCACAGACTAAATAGTAACACAGACGTGAATTGACATGACGGCTTATTTTGTACGGGTGAATTGCTACCCTTATTGGCTGCCCGATGCTGTCGATGCCAGACCCGTGTCTGTCCGACTTCTGCAAGTTACGGCAGGTTTCTTACTGGCATGGCTGTAGGCTAGCAGGGCGGTAGGCCATTTTGCTGGCGTATGTGTCTCCATTTTGCCGTCCTACCGGCTATTTTTACCTTGTGTAATCCTATGTATTCTGCAATGGTGTGGTGTACTGTACGGTGCTGTGTGTACAGGAGGAACGCGACGTCACGCTTCGCCCGTCGCTCCGAGGCGGCCGCCGACAAGCAGAACTCGCTGACAGATGAGCTGGACGAGATGAGCTCCAGCCTCTTGCTGCTCAGGGTACCCATCGAGCCGGAGGTCATCGTCAAGAGATACGACCTGAAAAACATATCCAAGTAAGCTGCCTGCTCCACATAACTGAGGGGTTTCAACAATTCCTTGACTACCCGAGTTTTGTTGTAGCCAAGAAAGTAGTTTGTTTAGATATGAACTACTGTGAAGTAACTTAGCTGAAAAATTTGTTTTAAATTAAAAGATAATGGTTACCAAAATATGTATTTTCCGTTAAAATAGTTCAACAGTAATGTTTATAGTAAGTTGCAGTTTATGTTATTGTAGGTAGGTAGACAGATGATCGGGGCTTAACGTCTTGTCTATAGCGAGGTCATTATAATACGGCAGTTCTTTTTATTTAATAATTTTTATAGCTACAAATAAAATTATATTGTCAAGGGAAACGCAAAGGAAAACTATTATTATCACCAGAGGTATGTTTATTCATTTACCTTTGCTCTGAATCAAATTCTTTAGCACAAGTAAACAGTCTCAGGTTTTTAATTTTTTTTTTCTGTAAAGCCCGAATAAAAGTTTGCTTGCAGATATAGCATGTAAACTTAGATACACATTAATCGGAAAAACCACATCATCTTCTACAGAAATGCAAGCTCTGGGTTAACACGTAGTTATGCAGCTCTGCCGCTTGCATTTACTCTTTTCCTGAAAATGTGCAGTTTTCATTATCTGTCCTACAAATTACGCTGAAGCCAGATAAACTGTTCCAGTCTCTGTTAGGTTAGAAACGACCATTCTCGTACATACTAGACAGTGGAGGTCGGTGGATGCGCTCAGTTTAGTGTAAATCATGCAGAAAACCAAAAATATGTTGTCTATCGACAAGAGATAAAATATACGTATAAACTATCGTGTGGGTGTTTTTAATTAAATTTTTGCCGTAATAGTGGAACATCAGTCGCCATATTAGATATTTTAAATTTTTGCTGACACCGTCGTTTGAATCGTTTTACATTTAATTTTGTATGCGTGTTTGGCTACGGTAATGCGTATAATACACTACAAATATAATATTTACTAAGCAACCATTCTGTTAAACCGGCATGTGCATTCGACGAAATACATTTCTGACATTTATTTCCTTCAACACCACAAGCCAAGTTACTGAAAGTATATACTGTAAACCACGTCACATCCTTCAATCTATAGTATGGTATGCTAATTCACAACAATTATTTTTAAATAAAATCACAAGAAAAAATTTTCTCTATGCCTTAAATGAGCATTTCAGATTATATTTTTTGCAATAATAATGCAACACTAATAGCAATTAGTTCAGTAAAAATAACTACGGACAAACCATTTGTATTAAATTACATTAGGCAGCCTTCCTAAAGGTACAAGAAGGGTTTTGATTTATGGTAGTCTTTGAGCGAACTTGACTGTATTTTTTTTTTTTGAGAGGAGAGGGTATATTACAGCAATCGCCATTTCCCACATCAAATTCGCCACTTTTCTCTATCAAATACACCATCTCCTTGTAGTTGTCTGAATCTAATTGTTTCTTGAACGCCTTGCCTCCATTTTCTCCTTTGTCTTTCTCTTCCCCTCCTTCCAGGTGGTTCTCAATTCCATATTATTTAGGACCACCTTCCATAATCAATTTTAGTTAGATGACCATATCAACATTCTCTGTTTAATGCTATCGATGATGTTGGAAAATTAAACGTGGTTGACCTTGTTTACAGGTACATTGACTGGTTCACGGTGCCGACTCACAACTTGACGGACCCCTCCGAGGAAGGACTCACCTTCCACCCCAGCAGGCTGATGGGACTGGCGGACCTCCTCAACACTGTAAGGACAAAGTGTCTCCTGTTTGTCTTGGTGACTATGTACGAGCTGGACATCACGAGCTATGTATAACTGACGTGTACCCCGCTGTGTTGCAGGACTCTATGCTGGACCTGCTGACTGGACTGGGAGCCCCACACAACAGGATCATCATCTCCGTGCCGGCCTCAGGCACTAAGTTCACACTCGAGGACCCCGAGAAGAACACTCCGAGATCGCCCGTCACCGCAGGACCTGAGTGGATCAGCCAAGGAAAAGTACGTTTCACACATGATCTGATCCTGGCATTCGAGTTATTCGCACCGAGTAACTCTCTTACACTTAGCCTATATGACATAATGACTCACGCAAACTATATTTTAAAATAAATATTACCTTGTTTTGATGTTTGTCAGAAATAGCATGAATTGGCACACAACTTCACATTAAATTCTATATTTTTGGCTGATTTAAATGTATGTTAGTTTGTTGAATATTTCGTATTAACAAAGCAAAATACACCTCAAAACTACTAAAGATTTTCAGATGCGGTGTTAATTTTCAATTACGAATAAAAGGGTGTTGCTCGTATTTTGTTTTTATGCTTAATTTACAACAGAAATTGATTAGTTAAGACTTGACTCGTTTTATATTGGTATACCCCTTTTCCCCGTGCACCTCTATAAGGTTATGTGATGTTTGAGAGCACGTAAAAAAAAATACAAATTAAATTAACAAATACATTTTGCATAACCTATGCATGAATTCGCGTTTTTTATTTTTTATTTTTATTTATTTATTTATTTATTATTATTATTATTATTATTATTTTTTTTTTTTCAAATTTTAAGTACCTCTCAGATCACGGACGAGCTAACAATACGTAGTTGATGCCCTTGTGCGTTACAAGCTATGTCTAAACTTTTTATGCTACGCTTTAATTTACAGATAAAATGTCAATTCTAGAACTAGAAAATTATCGCTTATCACTGCCCAAAACATGCAAACTAAGAGAGCTGTTAAAACATGCCAAGCATTATTGTGGTAACTCCTAGGTTTTTTTTTATCTAGAACGGCATTTTTAGAGGTATGTGGAAATGCTCCCAACACTTAAGTAATCCGGGCTTAGCAACAAACCTAAGTTATTTTCTTGTTCAGTTTGACAAACTAGTGATCATGCTATTCACAGAACACCTGGTACAAGAATTACAACTTTGCAAATATTCTAACAGATTTTCTTTATATTTTAATATGTAATTTATACTTTGGAATGTATTCCACGAAAATGTCGTGAAGAGTGATCATGCTATCGTAATTTCAGCTGTGCTCGCTGCTGTCTGAGGGTGGCTGGACGATGGAGAGAGACGAGGACCTAACAGCTCCGTACGCCTTCCGTAACAACACGTGGCTAGCTTTCGACGACCACATCAGCGCAGGAATAAAGGTAACGTACGTCTGACGAACGATAAAGTCAAGGTTTATCCCCGCACCTATCTTTCGCATTTTGGCGTGCGTTCAACAATGGCACAGAACATAATGTGAACACAAGATCTGTACAGCAAACTTTAGAACATTTCTGAACATAACTGGACCACCCCCCCCCCCCGCCCAACCCAAATTATGAAAAAAAAATTATTACAAATATCTAATAAAATACTAATCTTCATGCCAACAGTACATTCAAGGTTTACATACGAAAATTTCTGAAATAGCCCACATTTTGAAATCGAAATTTTCCCGGAGGAGGACCCCCTTCTCTAATTTAAATCTATGAGCAGCGTATCAGCCGCTGGACATACTTGCCCCCCCTATCCCCATCTCGCAGATTTAAATACCGCGTACGCCAATGTGCTGGTTTAACTTAAATTGTAAATTAACCGCCAACAATAATATTATATTTGCATTCGGTGGTACATTGAATAGTCCAGTTCCAAAGCTCCCCTTGTCCACTTTTACTAAAACTGAGAAAATGGAGAAAAACTGATTTGCAAGTGCATTGCGACGTGGCCAAAGCAGTTTTTCAAAGTGTGTCTGTTATTGAATAAGACGAGTGTTGGATCCTACCATCACGTCAACTTTAGCACACATTTAAAAGCTACACAAACCTATTCAGAACTAATTTTTCCCTGGTGATTGACAAGGCGAGTTTTGGAACTAAACTACTCGTATAAACCCATTCATTCGCTGGAAGAGTTCGCCGGTTCCGTCGCGGACAGGCTGAATCAGAAGAGTTGTATACTCTGTTCCGTATAACTTGAGTAAAATTTGGCCGGCCTTCGAGGCGTAGTTGGTTAGTCGCCGCTCTTTGGTGCAAGAGGCTCTGGGTTCGAATCCCGGCCCCGGTTTGGACGTTGTGTTGTCCCTTCACGTCATACTCATAGGCTCTTAAGGTTCGTATTCGTGAGCGATACTTTGTGGCGAAGTAAATTTTGCAATGAGCGAAGTCAAGTAAAGTCATAGTTATCCAATTCACAGACGAAACTTTAAGCATAGTAAACTTCACACGAGACTTTCCGGCCTAGTCACCAATGAACGCGACTATGGCAACTAAAGTATACTTTTCAATTAGAGTATCGAAAAAGAAGGTTATGCTTTTTTAAAAATGCGATATATGATGAAATGGTCGTTCCTCCTGCTCATAGGGTTTTATCAGGGACGTTCAAAATACTTTAGAAATTTACGACAGGCCTTATTTGTAATTAAATGGCTCTTCAATAGAGTAGCTGCTGTACGAATCATTAATCTATTTATTTTATATTTTCTTACTGGTAATTAGTTTTTCATAACTTAATTTTTTGAAATTCAGAGCCAGTAGTGACACTAAGCATTGCTTAACAGAATTTTTTATCCTAAAGTAAGCTATCTGTTACCTAAATATACTTATGTGATACCGAAATCAGTAAATAATTTGTTAATCTCCAATAACGATCACACAGATCAAAACAGTTACGATACGTAAACAAATATGATTATAAAATAACTGTTAACGTATCACAATTTCTTAATTAGCTTTTTAAAACAGTTATCATAGCAGTTTTGCTATGGAGAAAATTACCTAACAACACGATTTTAAGCAATCTTCCCCATTAATCAGCAAATATTTCAAACGCAGTTATTTTAATTTTAAGTTGTTCCACAATTTTTTCTTGTCCACTTCTTGCAAAGGTTCCCACAGCTGTCGAAATTAATACTTATGGAATCCCAAGAATATTATTTCTGCATTGTCTTTCATCGTCTGTTTCTTTATATTAAATTCAATTTTTTAAGTTCCAGAAAAATTTCTCTTGCCAGAGAAGGCATTCGCAGCAATTTCTCTTCAACTCATTTGATACAGTTATAACGATACATAAAACAAAGTATATAATCTCTGAAAACGTGCAAGCAATTAAAACTACAATCTTAGCTCTATTTACTGGCGATATTCAGTTCTTTGTTGTATTGTAGCCTACTTAATAGCATTAATGTAAAATCTATACTTTGCAAAGTTTACTTTACACTAAGCCTAATTCTGTCATAGTTACGACTGTGAAACAGACTTTCCGCAAAGCTTAGCTTTAGGTAGGAAGTTAGACTTTGCAAAGAACCTGTGAAAGTCTCGTTCATAAATACGAGTCTACCTCGTTGTTAAAGAACAGTAACACTCTCACACCTTACCTCAGTATAATTTCAAAGCCACTTATGGGCAATGAGTGTTAAAAGGGTGCGTTATAACACAATTTTCATCACTAAGTTTTAATTTTTCATTTGTACCAGATATATTTTTTCTTATTTTAGATACAAAATGTGACTAAATTTTACTCTTATGAAATTTTTTTATCTCTCATAGTTTTCGCGTAATGGCTTGTTAAAGTAAAAATTCGCATGTTTCCGTTTTAAGGACTACACTGAAACCAAATAACACACCATACTGAAAAAAACTTACAGTGGATAAAGACATCGCTGGCTACAATGTCACGTGCATAAAAACAAAGGATAATTATTTTTTTTTATATTTAAATAAAAATTCAGAAATTTAAAATAAAAATTTGAAAAATTTTATAATTTTTTTTAAATACAAGAATATTTTATTTTATGGTTTAAAATAGCTGAATTTGTAGCCTACAAAATCGTTATTCAATGTGATTTTTTTCAGTTGGGTAAGTAAGTTGGTTTTAGTGTTGTCCTTAAAACGGAAACATGCAAATTTTGGCTTTAACAAGCCATTACGCAAAAACTATGCGAGAGAAAAAAATTTTATAAGAGGAATATTTAGTCACATTTTATGTTTAAAAAAAGAAAAAAAAATAACTGGTACAAATATAAAAATAAAAACATGGTGATGAAAATTGCGGTATTCCGCGCCCTTAAGATCGAGTGATAGTCACAATTTTGAATTTGTGTATTTTTGTGTCATACATTTTCTTCTGGGTATTTTTTTAGTACTTGAACCTCACTCCGGAATATAATACATATTGATGTAAATACCTTACTGTCGTTATTGTTGTTACAGATCCAATTGCAGTTAGAAAAAATTTATTATTTTCTTAACCGCAATTCGATATGTGACAACAGTAACGGAAAATAAAGACTTGTGATATCTTAAATCCCCATAATATGTATTCTATTCCGTAGTTAGGTTAAAGTTGCATAAATTTATCCAGAAGAAAAGTTATGACACAAAATACAAAAATCAAAGATGGTGACTATCTCTCACTTCTTAATACAAAATAAAATTTACGTTATAAATGGTGAATTGGACACGTCAGGTTAATTTTAGGACTAAAAATGTCTTCCGCAGTGCCACATATAACTATATATTAACAGTTACTGATCATAAGTAGCTGTCAAATGTTACTAAGCATACGTTATCGACATCACTGCCGCAAGTTCTGAAGGCTTAACCGGAGACAACTTACAGATATTCATGCCGGGGAAGATACCACTTTCCCCGCTCAGTCCCATGCGGCCAGGACTCACCAAAGCCGTGCAGCCAATAGTAATCTTGACAATGTAGTTGCATACCACTGACAGAGGGAGATAACGCTCCTTCCAATCGTGGTGGCAGGTAGTAAAAACCCACTCACCTAGCAACAGAGCACCCACAGGTTATAGGTCATTCGGAATAAAGTGAGCACTAAAGACTTAACCTTTGAAAAAAATCACTAGCCGTTACTGCATATACGCCACCATCAACAAGAGTTACTTTACTGCTTGTATGGTTGGTAGCGATTCATTGTACGTAGTTCCGTGTATTTTCCTATTTGAATACAACATTAGTGAAAGAACATATTATGAAATCGACCTCTCTGTATTTAATATACTTCAAAATATTTACTTATGCTCTTATTGACATTCATACTTACAGTATAATTAGACTCTATTGACGGGAGAATAATGTGACGCTATCGCCGACCTCGAGTCATTTGGTCGTTACAGCTAGCTCCGCGCTTCAGACAGTTCAAAACTCCACCAACAGGTGGCATCAGAGTTAGGTTCTCGTCGCCAAGTTGCATCATTTGCGTGCGTTTGTCCGTTTTGCGTATATACACATCCAAAAGTATTGCAATTTACTTTGAGTATCACTGCCGAAATGATGTGAAACCATCGGTAATCTGTAAATTATGTTTTACGTTTGCCAGCCTAGAAACAACATACTTTTTATTTCACATATTAAGAAAATACGTTATTTATTGTTTCTGAAGTTCGTCGTCGTTGTTCGTGGCGGTAGAACTGAACGAAACTTGAATTATTGAATAGCGTTTGTCATGTGTATTTTTAGTGGCGGTTTTGCGTTACAAATTCAACTAAAATATGCCCTAGTTTACGAGATTCGTAACGGCAATAGTGCGTGTTGTTTAGATTAGTCGATGGACAGAAACCAGACATTAACTCGCAGGTATATATAAATAAGATTAATTTTTTTATATCTTATATTCAGCCCCCGTGCATTTAATGAGTAGATATTGTAGCTAAAATATATCGGAGCAGTTTAATATAGTTGTAAACATCGCACGACCCTATGTAAATAAAAGCACTTGGCATTATTTGTGTTTACATTCGGCGGAAAGATATAAACTGGCAGGAAATAGAAATTAATCAGGGCTTTTTTTAGTGTTCACTTTATTCCGAATCACCTATAGCTGTGGGGATCCACCTTGCTGAGGGCGGGGCTATCTACCTCTACGAAACAGCTTCGTGGACGAGTCCAGTAAGGCGGACCAGACCAGGACCCAATGACTCAGCCTGAATGTTTACTTTGAAAGTCTACTTCTAAGAAGAACTACCACTCAGAGTCCAACCCGTGATCGTCTCAGTACAAGGCTGGGGCATCACACCGATCCCCTGAGTACCTGAGAAATACCATGCATCCGAGATTTCACCCGAGCAGGTGTCCACCTTTCAGGACTCCAGAACCCCTTCTCCAGATCAACATTGCTCGAGATCCGCAACGCAGGACACTTATGCGTGCCTTGATGCGAAAATGCAATCTGTTCGTGGGTTGCACAGCAGGCTGGAGCTTCCGTACCAGCTTCTGGAAACCTGCCTAAGAGAACCCCGCCGTGGATCTCTATATACCTACCTACCTACCTACCTACCAAGGGCCTACCTACTACTACGACGCTCATACCTAGCTACGTGTTGACAGGGGAAGTACTCGCTGCTACGCGACCTGGCGGGCGCCGCCATCTTCCCGCTGGACGACGACGACCTGGGCGGAGCATGTGCGCCCTTCAACAACAAGAGCTCTTCGCCGTGGCTGGTGAGCAGTCTGCACGACGCATTCACTCGGCTCGCCAGGAAGCCTCGAGAACTGGTGCTGGAGTCCCTGCAGGACGAGATCAAACAATCCACCCTGCTCACATTCTCAGGTAACTGTCATGCCCTCACCTCCGGCCTTCTCACTGCAACTTTGCTCGCTCGCCTACTCTATTTTCTCTTCCGAATTTGGCCAACTATGGACTGCGTGGAACGATGGACTTTTTGGCGTCCTTTCTTGTTCTCTATTCCCTGAACATCATTCTTTCACTTCTATTAGTATGGACCTACTTTCTAGAGATCACTCTTAAAACGATTTCATGTTCTTGACTTTGTTTCTGAATTATTCTCTGTTTTGGAACATCTTCAGTATAATACCGGTTTCTTGCGTACAACTTCTTCGACCCACTTAAAGGCGGACTTTCTGCTCAGTCGGGGTTTTTTTCTTTGCAGATGTCCATAAAACCTCAACCGTCGTTTCCGAATCGTGTCCGTTATCTTTTCGCTGTACACTAAGCTATTATTTAATCTGGTAATTTTAGCATGGATAATAGTCATTTTACTCAAGTGTGAGGGGCAGCCTTCAATTCAAATTTATTAGTTTTTTGAGAATTAAAATGTATTAGTTTTGTTAGTAAAATTCTTCCTACGTTAAGTGCCAGAGTAAGACACTGTGGTTTATTTAAGTAAGTATTGACGGAATTCCTGTAGTAGTTTACCCGTGTACGAACGACCTAGTCGAGTATTTATAACTTTGGACAGTTTTAAATATCTTAACAGGACTAGCATAAAATTGCTTGTAACATCGGAAATTCTAACTTTAACGAAGTTAAATTTTCTGAAATGAATCTGAAACAATAATTGTTAAGCAAAATGCATAACTTTCAAATAATGACTATACCGTCCCCTTAAATCTTCTGCATAGATCATTATTTCAATATATTGAGATGAACTTGTCCCGTAATCAAACATCTTCGTTCTGTCTTACTTAGTTAGATTTTTTAAATTTCAAATTATTAAGGGCCGGTCTTACCACCTCTGGGTAACATTTGGGTAAATTTTATCTCCTAGGTAGACGACAAACTGCGTCTTACGAACTCTAGGTAGGCCTAACTAAGGGATAAATTTCTGGCTATTTTATCGGGAGGTTGAAGCTCTGGATAAGGCGTACACTGCAGTTAAGTATGGCGACGAAAATATCATATGTTAATTTTTTAACCTTGTTTGTGCTGTTTTGAAATTAGTTTCT